>CM069443.1:55379110-55569165 GCA_035610835.1 Ophiura sarsii | reverse complement strand
CATTGGATTGAGTACTTGTATGATTGACCTCATCATCTGTGAAATTTTAAATATGTGTACTTTATTAAATATGTTTATAACAATTAAATCATTATTCTACATTGAGACACTGTTTTACTCACTGAGTACCATCTAATTATAGGGCGAGGATTTGTTTTAATAGGGAGGGGGGAACATCAACTTTTTTACCTGATGGATGGGGGGAACCTGAAATTTTTTTGGAAGACAAAAGGGGGAACATGAAAAAATGTGGGGAAAATAGATGGAAATCCTCCATCCCCCCCCCCCCCCCCCCCCCCCCCTGGCGTAAATAGTGACCGCTCCCTAATGTAATAATACCGGCTAGTGAATATCTCCAATTTTTATTTTACATATTTTTAGAATTTGCAGAATTATTTGTTAAAGATGTACTCATTCCTGATCTATACACTGCATTTCTGAATTCCTCTAGTTACAAGCTTTCCAAAAATGTATACTTTTGCTGTCATTGGTTGAAAACTTTTTCTGTTATAGTTATTCTTATAAATCCGGTAAATTGAGGCTGATTATTCATGTTAACTGTGTAGCGAATTGGAAGAAAGCTGATGATCATGGTCTTATCCATAATTAATTAGTTGTTACAAATAGTTGACAAATCTGTTGAACCACATACTTAAAGACTACTAAATATCCTTTAAAATGGGACCAGAATAGTGTTTGTAACATTAGGGGATGACTAGTTATTGTAATAACGATCCAAGAGAAAGAAGCATGTTTTGTAACCATTTTCTAAAGCATCTGTTGCAAACCAAAATACCAAGGAAATAGTGTATGTAGGCCCTATTTTCCATAATTCAAACCAAAAAACAAATCAAAACACCGCAGTCTAAAAATAGTATACAGGAAACCAATAAAGATGATTTGTGTGCATTGAGGGGAGGGGGGATACCGTCTAGGTATATATGACATTGTACTTGGTCTAAAACGTTGGTCCAGGAATTGCTATACTAATCAAAAATGGCATTCCGCGATCATGGTCATCCATATTGACATTTCATTAAATCAACCCAGGAATTAATATTATATATATAACCCGAAACTCAAACATGCTTTTGCTATCATAGGTTGAAAACTTTTTCTCTTATAGTCATTCTTATAAATCCGGTAAATTGAGGCTGATTATTCATGTTAACTGTGTAGCGAATAGGAAGCAAGCTGAGGATCATGGTCTTATCCATAATTAATTAGTTGTTACAAATAGTTGACAATTCTGTTGAACCACATACTTTAAGACTACTAAATATCCTTTAAATGGGACCAGAATGGTGTTTGTAACATTAGAGGATGACTAGTTATTGTAATAAAAATTCCATTGAAATGGAATGGGGGCGATCCAAGAGAAAGAAGCATGTTTTGTAACCATTTTCTGAAGCATCTGTTGCATACCAAAATACCAGGGAAATGGTGTATGTATTTTCCATAATTCAAACCAAAAAAACAACAAATCAAAACACCGCAGTCTAAAAATAGTACAGGAAACCAATAAAGTTGCATTGAGGGGGGGGGGGGGGATACCGTCTAGGTATATGACATTGTACTTGGTCTAAAACGTTGGTCCAGGAATTTCTATACTAATTAAAAATGGCATTCCGCGATCATGGTTATCCATATTGACATTTCATTAAATGTACCCAGAATTAATATTTTATATATAACCCAAAACTCAAACATCCACAACAACCACTTATTAGAAAACCCCACAACAATTGGGAGATTTCTCCTTAGTCAAACAAGATAAGCTATCATGTCTCTCTATTGGGAGTCTAATAAACACCTCTCTGATTGAATAATCAACCGTCTATGCATCAACTAAACAAATATAGCTTTGACTCCATCACAGCCTGTAGGACTGTTAAAATAAACTGCATAGGTTCATGTAATTTACAGAGACTACAAACATGGCGGCCCCCACTTTTGTCTAGAAAGACCTAAATGTGTAAGTTTTTGCTATCACATGCTAGTAGGGTGGCTTCGCCCCCCAAAAAAGAACAAAGCATGGGATTATCCCCATTGAGTTTGTCCACCCCTCATGGTCCCTAAACTTCAAACAGCTGTATCTCCCCTTCTGTATTAGCTATACCAATGCCATTTTGCAGGAAGATAGCTTGTTAATAGGGCTTTAAAATGTTGAGATAGCTTTTGTGGTTTTAGAAATATCTAAGGAATATGACAGCATGAAATTAAAAAGTGTAACAGCACCACCCTATGGGAGGCGAGTTCATAACGCGTGACCTTATAAATTAAGGTATTAAACTGTGAAGAACTTATGTGCTTGTGATACGGCCACGCCCCAACTGGTGACGACAGGCAGCCCCTAGTAGATTTAGATCCCAAGTGTGTTGTGTAGGTTCTTTTGATGCCCATGACCTCCAGATATTATGTTTTCTTTTATCTATATGTTGATGTTGTTCTCTTTGTTTGGGCTTTTATCTTATTCTTATGTCACTTTCATTGGCATTTTAAACCCCTACCCATTTGTGTTTCTTGTATTATGCATATCTTCTGAGTAGTGAACCAATTGATTGGCCTTTCTGAGCTCTCTTTAGAGAGTTACCAGTTTGATTTCTAATCACCCAGTTCATTATTCTTGTTAATGTCTGTTGGGCTATTGTTCACATTTGCTCTTTATATACAAAATAAATCTAAAGTTTTCACTTTAGCACCGAAGAATAGCACGAGGGGCGTAGCAACTTAAAATTAAAAGAGGGCACAGCAAATTATCTGCATATCATATATGAGCTTTGTGCCGAGCATGGTCAATAATGTTAAGCGTTTCAAAAGAGTTAATTTAGGTCAAACTTTGAATCTACCATTTTCAGGCCTAACTTCTCTAAGAAACGTCTGATTTTTTTTAATTCAAAAATCATAAGACAGCTAAATGTACACTGCAAAAAGGTTGCTTAAATAATTACTCAACATTTTACACAACGTTGTTGAAGTATGCAACCGCTTAACAGTTGCGTAAAATTTACCCAACACATAACATGTTTTCACCAACAGTTGAACAATTCCAGTTACTCAGCAGTTGCACAATTTTAATTACACAACAGTTGGGTATTATTAATTAACCATTTGTTGGGCATTTTGTGACTGTTGCTTAATTTGTGAATTGTTTTCATTATATATTGAGCATTTTTGTATAGCAACTGTTGCTTAATTTATCAAATATAGCCATATGTTGGGTATTTTATTTGTGTCAAGTTTTTATTATATATTGAGCATTTTTGTATAGCAACACGCGGTAGGCAAAATAATGTGAATTCTGGGCGATGCAGCAGAGCTACATACATCACTTCCTCCCGGTAGTGAACCGGTAACTTGTAATGGGAATTCTAGGCGATGCAGCAGAGCTACATACACTATTCCCGTTCAGTAGTGAATCTGTAATTTATTTTAACATGTTATTAAACTATAGGCTTATACATGATATCTGACATCTCTTATCAATGGTGTTATTACTGTGAACGATTGCCAAACGTAGTCTTGCTATCTGGGTATGAAGGTATAAATAGGCCTAGTCCATATTATATAATACATAAACATATTTATGTGATTCTTTTGGTGCAAAATAGATCACATGACATGAACTATTCAGTATATGTCCATGTCGTGTATTTTTTGCCTATAAAAATCGACTATTCAATATTCATTGCTATAACACCGTTGAAATGATATTCATAAACAAATATATGTCAAACAAGGATGGCAATTTTAAACTATTTGTCAGTGTATTCCGTTTTGGATGCCAAGACAGAATAAATATAATTGTGGTCCTGTGCTACAAAAAGGTTGCTTAAATATTTACTCAACATTTTACACAACGTTGTTCATGTATGCAACCGCTCATATTCACTCAACAGTTGTTCAAGTATGCAACAGCTCACGAAATTGGCTTTTTTGGACAACAGTTGCCTAAAATTCACATGTGCGTAACTTGCATCAACTGTTGCGTGATTGTCCTCAATGCTCATGCAACAGTTGCCAAAGTGGAATATTTTTACGCAACATATTTTAGCAACAGAAACCGTTTCCACCAACATTTTAAGGACATTGTTTTCGACGAATTGCTCAACGCTGGGGATTTTTTACTTTTATACAACGCCTAACTTTCTACATATATTGAATGAATTTTAATCAACACGTCAACCAACGGATGATAAAGGTACTTTTAGCAACGTATTTAAAGCAACCTTTTTGCAGTGTATGTTTATGTGAGAATCATAAGCACTTTGACAAATAGCAGTGATATTCATAGCCAAATAAATGCACCTTTCTCGGTATAATTCATTCTGGGACACCCAATATTAATTATTTATTTAAAAAGTTACATTACAAATCGATCAGTCTGATCGTGCAAGCTAACTACTCGACGTAACTTCTGCGTTATGCAAATACGTCATGCCCTCTTTTTATGCGACCAGGTCAGAACAATCATCAAGCTCACTGCTCTCTATATAGGTACCCTGCAAAATCATATTTGATGTAAATTCGATGGTAATTGAGATATTCTCAGACCGTGTCAAAACAAGACTGAAATGAATCTTAATCAACAAAGATCATAAATGTGTAGGCCTATCAAAGATTCAGAGCTACTATCTTGTAAAATTCCATGTGATTTGCATTTATATTAGCAAAGTTTAAGAGAGACCCAGTACTTATGAGTTGTTTCTGTTGCAACAATGTAAGGGATTTACCCTTTGCATTACCATTGTTTTGGCTGTGGTTTGACAGATACTTAAGTAAGTTGAGCCAATAACAGATCCGAAGTTTCATTTCCTGCTGCTGCACGCTAGTCATGCTAGTAGTAGTTGGATATGATCCAATATCGAAGGAACGTAGGCCCTACCATATTTTTCATTATCAGGCATTCCTTTTTTGTATCATATCTTCTTCTAATCGTAATAACACACGGGCATGAGTAGCGTATCCAGTATTTCCATGGTGAGGGGGTTGGGGGGTAGTTTTCGAAAAACCAGGTTTATTGTTCGAGAAACCTATTTTTAAAAATCAAATCGGTTGATTATTAATATCAACTTTTGAGCTTGTAAAATGTCTTCATTTGTAGTGAGTCACAAGGTAAACGAATAGCCCGACACTAGAAATAGAAGATTCGTTTTCCGTTCATAAATGGGAACGGGTGATATAAAGTAATTTGCGCAGACAATATACACGGCAGTCGTCAAGCCGAATCTGAAACTAGAGGGGACAGCATTTACCCTCCCATGCCAGAAGGCTTGCCCCCCCCCCCCCCCCCCGATGCCCCAAATGAAATGATAAACTCTATGTATGTATATAAAAAAATTGTCGGTTAAGCCCCTCACCCCCCTCCCCAATTGAAGACCCTAGTTACGCTACTGGTAATTTACCAGGTAATAAATATATTTATAACTCGTAAACAATACCTCAGATTTTAAAAATCAAATTGTTAAATGTTAAAGTTGTTTCTCCTCTTTCATATTGTTCGCAGGGAACAGTGGCGTAACTAGGATCTTCAATATGGGGGGGACAGACCTGTGATCATTTTGTGTATATGTATAGAGTTTGGCATTTCATTTGGGGGTGAAAGCCATCTGGCAGGGGGAGCAAGGGGGAATGCGCCCCCCCCCCCCCCCCCCCCCTCTAGTTACGCCACTGGACTGGCGGATTAACAATTAAGAATGTTTACAGCGAAAAGAATAAAGCAAGGTGATTTTTGGCACTTGGGATTTGAACTCGCAGGGGTGTGTGTGAGCGTTGTGTATGTTGGGTGTAATGTTGAACCCGCCAATCCGAGGACCTTTGTCCCTACCAGCCGGCAATGTGAGGACCCAAAAAAATGTGAGGACCTTTTTTGAAGTCCTCTCTTTTTTCCTGCATAAAAACGTATAGAAGTTGGATCCTTACCCCCCTAAGGGTGTATGGCCATGTCCTCCATTAGACGTGGCTGCGTTAGTGAAAAACTAAGTTCAAACATTAATAAATGCACTGTCTTAGTATTTGACAAATTACTTTCTTATTCTTAATCATGTTAATAGTAAGTCATTCAATTTCTCACATTAAACATAAACTGCTCGAAAAAGTTTGGAATATTTTTTTCAAGCACAAGATTTTCAAATATCGCGGGATATGTTCATTAAGTGTTATATATCCATGTATAAAAGCAGATATGTTCATCTTTACACTGATACCAAATTTGAAGCAATCCCTTGCTCCAGTGCCCAGCTACTTGCTTGAGAACATGGGGAGGTCACAATTTGAATGTGCCAAAATCAACATTATTTCGAGCTCAAAAGAGCATCATTCTTTGTCGTCTGTTCAATGAAATGTTACATTGACCATTACGGTGTAGTGTGATGATCTATTGATTTTTAAGCACAAAATAGTATCGATTTTGGCACTTTCAGATTGCGACCTCCCCATGTTCTCAAGCATGTGGCTGAACACCGGAACAAGGGATTGCTTCAAATTGGATATCATTGTAAAGATGAACACATCAGCTTTTAAATGATATATTACACTAAATGAACATATCCCGAGATATTTGAACAAATTGTGATTGAAAAAATATTCCAAACTTTTTTGAGCAGTTTATTAAAGAGAAATTACTTCAAGATTTTATAATGGATATTATAAACCGGTACGTTACATTTTTTAGTACTGAAATCAAACACGGACAACGGACACATGTTGAATGTTAATTATTGCAGGTGCTTTTAAAGCCTGTGTGTTAATTGTATTATTATCTATATTCTATATGCTTGGATTCCATACATGTTCATTCAACGTGCCAATACTTTCATATAAAATGTGAGTGTGATTGTTAGGAATTAGTTTAAATTATTTTATTTAATAAAATTGACCAAAGACCGTCGTGTTTCTGATTTGTCACATTTGCAGCACAAAGTTCTCGAGGTTAGGTATTTGTAAATATTGATATGGGTCGAAAGTGGCCTTAAACGGTCAAGACGCTAAATGTCAATGGGTTGAAATTGTAAAAAAAGAGATCAAATCGAAAACGAAACAAAACTGCGAAGTAAAATTCGTGTGTAATAGTTCGGCAACGTTTATTCCGATATCATGGATAGCCCTTTTTAACCGTTGATTCTTTTGATTCATTTCAATTGTACTTTGAATAATCGCAACCCAATTTTTTCCATTTCTACCTCATTTTGGAGTCCACCTGTGCCCATTTTATACATTACAAATACTTCATCATGGTCCTACGAGATATTCTTTCTATTTTTTATTACATCATATAACCACTAGTTATCTTGAAAAAAATCATTGTTCAACATCTGCTGCAGCATTCTTGTAATTTGGAGGGCGTTCTAGTTCTATCAGAATTAGTAACCGTATAGTAGCAGTCAAACGTGTGTCTCATTCACGATTGTACGAATTCGCCGTTGGTTGCTGGTTTCTGCTCACATTACGCGCCGACAGCAAAAGCCAGATGGACATGGTTACAGGCGACGTGTGAAGCCATTTGCAATGACGAAATCGTTGAAGCGAGAACTCAATTCCGTAGACACAATCAGGGGCGGACTGGGACCTGAAAGCGGCCGTGGCAAAATTATTAAAGCGGCCCTTTTTGACCATGTCAGGCAGAAGTATGTCGTCCCGGTAGTAAATTTTCGTAAAAGGTTGCCCCAATTTTTTTCACAGTCAGTCACCTCGTGAATTTCACGTAAGTGGGGGGGGGGGGGGGGGGGGGGGGGGTGGCAAATTTCGCACGGTCACAAATTTTTGCACGGCCACAAAATTTGAGTAACCGCCACAAAATTTGAGTAACCGGCCCTGAGAGGCCCAAAACCAAGCGGCCCATGTGGCGATCGCCACAACGCCACAGTGGCCAGTCCGCCCCTGGACACAATGCATTCAAGCGAAAATTGGGGTTGAATTGATTGTATGCATTGAAGATAAAACAATTCGTTGGTTATGGTTAGACCAGACCAGTGACTGTCTCACGTTCGACGAATATCCTTCCAGGAGAAGTAAGACGCAGAACACCGAAAGCATGAATGAAGGCGCTGGTCAAACGAATTGTTAAACATGTTCAAGGGTACGGTATGTGCAGTTTGTAGGTAGTGATTGTTTAAGTTTCTGATTGAATTCATTCATTAAAACGGTTTTTGTTTGCGCATATTTCGAACAGTTATTTTAGGAATGATGCTCATAAAACATTCCGTCCTGGACGTTTTCGAGGGGTATATATATATAAAGTACGTGTCATCTGTGGTCACTTCAGAGTGAAAGGCGCGTAGAACCATGGTAGAACCTTCGCCGAGTGCTACAGCAGGATGATGACTTCGTGGAGATAACCATTTCATAGGTTAGTCACTGCAAATGTCGAGTGATGTGTATGGTAATTTTTCTGGTCGGTGCATCAGCTCAAAGAGTGCTGTATTAACAATGATGAATGCGGTCGCGGGTGATATATTTTGATTGTCATCAACATCTGAGTAAATAGGCCGTAGTTGAGTTGCAAACTAGTTTTAATGGCGCAAATAATGTGCACATTATTCATACTAGTTCGTTTTTTGTCACGTCGTCAAATCTATGGTCAGGTCCGTAACGCTGTTATCGTCATCACGATACTATGTACATTTGCACTTAAATTCATTAGTTGCACAATCACTAGAGCCTGTTACACACGAACCGTTGCTGCCGTAATCATTATTTCGGCAATAATGATAGCAACCACCATTCAACCCCCATCTGCATCCTGACCAAGTGTCATGACAGGATCCTACCCATGTCGCCGCTTTAACATCAGGAACTTGCAGTAGCCCAACACAACACACTATCAGCAATACAGCAAGATTCTTCATCGTGGTACAGAAGTTGGAGAGCGCTTCTTGAAGTTGTTACAAACAGACAAACGTGATCAGCAAGATACAAGCAGTAAATGACAAGTTTTGCGAGAAGTGCTCGAATTTAACGTGTTCTCTCTTGGCTATGTTCTGTTTATGATTGGCGCGTGTATTTTTACCATGTAAACTTCTTATTTAATTGAAAGTGTTCTCTTAGCACTGTTTTGATTGGAGCTTGTATTATTACCATGTAAACTTCCTATTTAATTTATAGTGTTCTCTCCGCTATGCACTGTTTTGATTGGATTTGTATTTTTACCAAGCCAACTTCCTATTTAAAGTTAAAGTTTTCTCTTCGCTATTCACTGTTTTGATTGGCGCTTGTATTTTCACCATGTAACTTCCTATTTCAAAGACTTTTTCATTTATCTGACCAAGCCTCTTCCAGTTCGGAAGTCCTTTAAGAGAGTTGTGATGCTTTTATCTACATGTACAAAAATAAAAAGTGAACAAATTAATCTGAAAATATTTTAGATCTCCAGGCCATGATCGAAAAATTGTAAACATATTATCACCAAATTAGCTCGAATGGGCACATTGCCTATGATGCCGAGTCAGCATCGTTTATCATAATTAATATTTTTGGAATAACGTCATACCAATTTGACATTACTTACATTTTTACAAGGCGTCCAAAACTAGGGTCTGCGCAAAACCCGGGTTTTGCGCAAGCTTTTGCGCATACAAAAAACGGGGACTTGCAGACTACGAAAAAACCCAGGATTTGCGCAGAAATACGTCGTGCAGTTCATGCATGGCATAGCCTACTGGTTGTTTGTAATACGAGCGATTAATTTGAAAATCGGGAATTACTTTTATAAGGGCGCGAATAGCGGGGAATATCAGTGATCTTGTTGTGACTGCCGTTTCTATGCAAATTATTAGGCATTGGTTTTATTATTTGATATGACTTTATTATTGTTTATATTGTTTAATGAATTAATGAATGGTTCAATGGGGCGTGAGACGCATTTTGCAATTGTTCCTGGATGTGTGTTGATTGAAAGTAAATTTAGGCTCTATGCTGTAATTCGTACAATGTTGAAGAGGGGGTATAAGTGCGGGAGTCAGAGTCCCTGTAATTCGTACAAATATTGTATACACATGGAAAAAAGTATCGCACCACTTTTTTTTTCTTTGAAAAGTGCAAATGTGGCCTCGAATTTTGCCACCATGGCACGGTGTGATATTAAGGATCATTTGTTTGCGTAAGCTGTCCAACAAAATGTTGTGCAATAAAAGGGCCACATTTGAATTTGTGACGTAATCGATGTAATGTTTTTTCAAGGCCAAGGGGAAAATGCATGATTTTGTCCAGAAACATTCATGAAACAAGTTTGGGTATAACGCGATATTGAATAGACTTTAAAAACTTAAAATAGTCATTATATTAGTCACCGTTGATTTTGTTTTTGTTTATTTGACCTACAATCTTGTTCAAAACCTGTTGGGACACTATACACGTGCGCATCAAATATCTTTCAAAATGAGTAAAAAGCTGTCAGTTGAAAGTATGATAGTCAAAACTAGTTTATGTAAAGCTGCCATCCCTCTCAACCCCGCCCCCCCCCCCCCAAACTTTTTTCATGCATGTTTTTGGACAAAAACATGCATTTTCCCCTTGGCCTTGAAAAAACATTACATCGATTACGTCACAAACTCAAATGTGGCCCTTTTATTGCACAACATTTTGTTGGACAGCTTACGCAAACAAATGATCCTTAATATCACACCATGGTGGCAAAATTCGAGGCCACATTTGCACTTTTCAAAGAAAAAAAAGTGGTGCGATACTCTTTTCCATGTGTATATTAAGGCATGAGAGGCAGGGGGAAAAGGGAGTCCCTAATACATGTAGGGCGGAAATCCCGGTATGGGGATATCCCTCCCCTCCCCACAAGTGTTACAGCTCCAATAAAGATGGGCATAATTCCTTCAATGAAGTCACCAACATCACAGGCTCCACGCTTATCCTGGCTCAATTATCAATTGACTTAACCACAGCATAAAGGCTATTGTGTACCACCGAAAAATCTAACGGTTGAGGGGCGGTCTTAGTTTTGCATGAGTGTTCACAGAGTTCAATCATCTACAGATATGTGTTTAATTGCATGAAAACATCTCAGTTATATGCTAAAAAAAGGAGAGGCATCTGAAGATTGGGCTTAGATTTTACCTCACAACTTATATTTTTTACTCCTTTTTTCATACTAACCCTCTTGGAAATTAGGGGATGACATTATTAAAGAGGTTGTCAGTTATAAATACTTAGGTATTCATATCACGAGGAATCTGTCAGATCATACGCACGTCAATGAGGTAATTTGTAAAGGTAATAAATTGATTGGCTATATTAAATCCATTATCAATAATCATGAGGACTTTGACAGGGTGTCTTATGGGGATGTGTTGTGGAGGTCACTGGCACTGCCATCTATAAATTACGCATGTGCGATTTCTACTTATAGTGCTACATGTAGTGACCACAAGAAACTTGAATCTCTTCAATTTCAAATGGCAAGATCAATTCTAAAGGCCCCGCGTAATACACCGTCAATGTCACTCTTGGGCGATTTAGGCTGGGATACCATAGAATCTACCCCGCATAATAGGATTAAAGCTTATTATTATTCACGTCTTCATATTATGGGCCCTCACAGATGGCCTAAATTATTACTCAATGCAATGTTTATTATTCATGATCATGGTACTAAATTAAGATGGAAATGGCTTGACTCAATCAATCATATCTTATGTGATCACGATATGGACTTTAACTTTCCAAGCATACAACCTAATAACCCCGGATGGGTCCAAGTGTTTAAAAGAATAAGTTCTCAACAAGATAATGATAGATCATATGGTATCAAAATGTTTGTGATAAATCTTCTTTAAAACTTTATGTTCAGTTCAAAACACACCCATATTTGGAAAGTTATTTGAAGGACAAGCTTGACTTCTACGGGGCAAGCTTGAAGTTCAAAGCTCGTTCTAACACGCTTCCTCTAAATGGCAAACTAAGTTCGTGGGGGGTTAATAATGATGGTATGTGCTTACTTTGTAATAGTTGTGAAGATATTAAACATTTTATGCTTTCATGTAAGTCTCTACGTGCAATTCGTGACAATGAGCTTCACAACTTAGAATTGAATCTTCGCCGAGTAGATCTCTCCTATGTATGGCATTTCGTTAGTGTTAGTGACAATGATACACAACTTTGTTTAATTTTAGGTAGTACTTGTTTAAATGTCACCCCCATGGTGAGTTATTACTTATATGATGCATTGATTGATAAACAGTTTGATATATTTTGTAAATCTTATCTAAAACGTGCATGGTCGTGTAGGACAGTTTTGTTGAATGATAATAATACTAGCAGTAATAATGATATTAGTTAATGTACACACTCCATGTTACGCTTCATAACATAAGCTGAACCCATCTTCGTGTATGATATAATATTCATGATATTCATGATTGTATGTTTATTTTGCTTATTTTCTCTCTTTTGTCTTATCATTGTACAGTGTATTTACTTGTATTCTTTGTGTATTTTACTCTTGTTTTTGTATTCTTTGGATGCACCACCTCCAGGTGGGTGCCGCTGCTTTGAAAGTTTTTCCGAATAAATAAATAAATAAATACAAAATATGATCTGGGACTTGATATTTTAGAGAATTGACCAATCAGAACCTTGGATTTTTCAGCTGATTATTTCCTGCATATGTTGCTCTAGATAGATGTATAGGTTTGGAAGTGTTACAGCTATACTGAGAGGGAGGAGAGGCATCTGAAGATTGGGCTTAGATTTTACCTCACAACTTATATTTTTTACTCCTTTTTTCATACTAACCCTCTATTGAATTGCACAAATCTAACTAGCTGTGTATCTAAGGATTCATTTGGTAGTTTAAAAAGGGGAAATGGTTGAGTATTTTTTCTAATATTTTGGGTCCCGTTAATAAGGTCAAGATTGAAAAATTCAATATTCTACTATAAATCCGAATAGTGAGCCTATTTTCTTCTCTTTTAATATGAATTGCTGTTTTTATGTTACTCAAATATTTTACTGATAAAACACTGTAAAAAAGAGCTAAAATCATTTAAATTTTATATTTTATAGCATAAATAAGCACACCATATTAGACCTGCAAGTCTCCTATACTCTGTACACAGACCGGGTTACATTATTCAATATCATTAATCCCTATTCATGTGATCTTGACCATCCAATGTTCCGCTAGGGTTTACATCGATTTATTGGATTGGACACAATGGGAAGTCACGGTCTGTAAATTACAAGTGTTATTTATGTTCAAATTATTCCTGGTAAGAGGGTTGCTTGCGATTGGCTGTCCGATTGTGTCAATCACTTGAGCTGCAAATTGGTATTTTGCCAATCTGTAAAACTGATCCCCCTCCCTTTTTTTTAACCTGGAGTGGGGGGGGGGGGGGGGGGGGTTGTCAATGTGATCATCCCCCTGATTTTTCATATAGTGTATGTGATGGCAACAGGCAAAATTAAATAAAGTGATTGCTTTTCAATAAAATATGGTCAAAAGTACACACCAAATCGCACCAACGGTTCGAAAACAGCTTTTCCCAGCACTCTCTGTAAATGTCATGGACGCATGGGATAACTCAAGTTAGAGCCGATTGTTTGTGTGTTTGTTTGTTTGTTTGTTTAACCGGTTACGGACACACGCTTGGGTCCTAAAGGGACCAGGCTCATGCAAAATGTTCGGGCTAAGCTTAAGGGGGCTGTGCACCTTCAGGGCCTACAGCATCCGTAAAACTGCCGTAACTTCTTCATTATTCATTTAATCTATATAAAAGTATACATTTTTTTGTAGGAACGGGTTCAATGAATTCAACCATGATCATGAAAATGACCATTTTGGAAAAAATTATAAAAAACACGTTTTTTGACCCATTTTAGGTTCTGCAAAGATAACTCAAAATATATTTTGTTCGAGTCTGGTCCCATCAGTACCCAAGCCTTTACAATTTATTTAGATGAAAGAAAAGACACAGGTTTGATTGTTTGTTTTATTTTTAACTGTTACTTTATTTTCAGGACGACACAGAAGCCCTCAAGATGACCGAAGTTGGTGTGATCGAGGATGAAACCAAAGTTGACCTTGCCGATGGCTACGAAAATATAGCTCTAAAAACTGACGAAAAGGCTACAAGTACTGGTGATTTGAGGACCAGAAAGGGAGAAAAATTATAATTGGTTTCTTTGTCTGTGTATAAAGCCCATTAACAGTGGTTATAAAGTCATTTATTCTATTAATAAAATGTTTTGCTAGGTGCACACAACTAAATATGAGTGTCACAGGAATCTATTATTCTATACAGTAGGCCTATAGTAATATAAAACCCGATTGTTGTAACACTAACTTTTAATCAGGCACCCTTTGGGAAGTTCTTGGTGTTCTTATTTTAAAGATCAACACATTTCCTCTTGAAAAAGTAGGGTAGCATGATTGATTGTTTACAAACGATTGCACTCGAAAGATGTCCGACGCACACTGAACTCTCACCGTATATCGCCGTAGCAGATTGCGTTTTCATTACTGGAACAATATTTCCAAACAAACGGTATCACACCATGGGATGTATTTCGACCCATGACATTGTAGTACACACCACCATAGTAGCTCCTATTGAAACGCACGCGTGTTATAAATAGGGTGTTCAATCGCTCCTCCTGGCTCCCTCTCCCTAATTGGGATATTCAATTTTTTTCATCGAAGATGTTTGTAAATGAAGCGTGGACACCCTATGATACAGGATTGTAAACCTCCCTTCGTGCATGAAACCTATATTAAGTGTCCGTGTCAAGCTTGTAAGTGCGTTTGCTCTTTTGACGTCATTATTTCGTCGTTCCGCCAGTGCATTGAAGTTACAGTATAAATGTTTACATAATTCCTACAAGTGGCGACGATACTACGCCCACTGAAACACATAAATGCAATGTCGTCTGTGATTGGCTGTCTGTTTAATCTTACATTTAAGCAATCAGCTGAAAATTAGAACCACACATGTACTCAAAAGTAAGGATATAACATTTAATGAAATATTCATTTGTATATCAACCGCAAGCATCATGAATATATTGATATATTTCATATTTTTATGAGTAACTACTTTTTTTGTGCTAGCTATCACGATAGCTAGCTCTTATAGCCTGAATTCAAAATCAATATTCCAAGTACGCGATGACTTCGAGTCACTTGGTTCAGGAAACCGTGACCAAATCGGTATAATTATCGAACGGGTCCAGCCAAATGACACTCTCATACGGGTATATTGGTTGATCGAGAAGTGTGACGCTTGGATGCTATGTGTATTGCATCAGGGTCACTTACAAGCGCCGCCTAATCCATCTATGTCCATGGCTTTGATTGGACGAGAGATGTGTTCAGTTGTTTAGCGCCCGGGGTGAAATTTTGAGATGATGTCCGCAGTTGTTTGCCTAGCCTGTGTAAAGTATATTTACTCCGATAGGTAAACAAAGCGATAAATATCCACTAGCTTGTGGCAATGTAAAGAAATGGAGGGGGGAAGCAAACTGAGAATTTTAAGCAAATATAGAATAGATTAACGCTGTCCATGCGCGCGGTTATGCACACGCAAAATACAATTCACAAAATGTTTCACAAACGTATTTAATTTATTGGCTTTCATCATCATATATTTCGAATCACCATGAGAAATTAATTAACATTAGTACAAGCACGTCTAGTATTAGGTCAGTTATTCTTGAGATAAGACTTTGAAAGTTTAGAAAAGGTTTTTGCAAAATCTTTTTTATATGGCACAACCAGGGAGGTGTAATAGGTAATATCACTCTGGTAAAACTAGCCGCATAGAAAGTGTCCCTTATGTCTGTTATTTTGTTATTCAACGAAAGCCGTTTAAAAACTATTGTACTTTTTAATTCACTATTGAGCAAATATACCTCTGACAATCTGTGTTGATTTTTACAACACTTATACCAATAAAGCCTATGGAGAGGGTGGTTCTAAAATGTTTACTCTCGTGTTTGCCAAAGATGGAGATATCGTTTATAACTGCACAAACAAATCATACTGGGTAGTTAATTTCCATTCTTTGGTAGGCTTAATAAAATAAATACAAAATTGGCGGTCGTTTTATGAGTTTTGAAGTCAATTGTTTGCGACATATGGGCGTAGCCAGGAGGCTTGTCATCCCGGGGGCACGAGAGTGGCGTGGGGTCCAGGGCCCACATTACATAAGGGCCCCGGCCCGGTAGGTCCTGGGACAAAGCCTTTAGGTGATTAGGATTGGTATTGATTCCCCACGACGAGAAACGCCATGAAATTGGAGATAAGTATATATAAAACCCTTTAACTCCCCTGAATTGTTAATTGCACCCCCCCCCCCCCCGCCCCCCGAATGACCCTTGGTGGGTTACCTGTAGCTACGCCGCCAATTAATGCACACAACAAGATCAAATGATTGTTTCATTTCTTCCAAATTTCTTTTTAATTCACGAATTGGGCAGAGCTCCAAACTGAGTAATAGCCCAAACCCTAATTGGAGGTGATTCTTGTAAATAATTAATTTTCAGAGTGTTTATAACATTAATGTGAAAGTTTCAGATTAAAAATTCAAACCAAAAAATTAAAAAAATTTAAAAAAAGTACATCGTTAGTACATTATAAGTACATCTTTAAAGGATGATATCTCAGTTTGGAGTTTTCATAAAGACTATAACTGAAAAATTATATAACTCCGCTTAAAAAAAGAGTACAGCCCAAACCCTAATTGGAGGTGATTCTTGTAAATAATTAATTTTCAGAGTGTTTATAACATTAATGTGAAAGTTTCAGATTAAAAATTCAAACCAAAAAATAAAAAAATAAAAAAATACAAATAAAAGTACATCGTTAGTACATTATAAGTACATCTTTAAAGGATGATATCTCAGTTTGGAGTTTTCATAAAGACTATAACTGAAAAATTATATAACTCCGCTTAAAAAAAGAGTACCATTGTTAAGCGGAAGATCTCTACTACAATAATCAAATACAAGCTCAATGTTGATATCTTGCCTAATTGTGTCTGATTTTCACATACAGTACGGACAACTACTGCAAATTTGTCTTCATATTCATTACTTGACATCATGCCCAAATTTGCCAATACGTTCACTGCCTGCTCTTGTGCCAATACTGATTACCCAACATGTCATTATTCTACCAAATGCTTTCCTAAAAAATATCAAAGTCTTTCATTTGTACTAGCACTTCCCCTTTAAAGCGTTTTTATTACAAATGGGTATTGAGCTCTGGTTGAGCATTGGTAAAGAGGTCGTTTAACGTAGACGACTTCACGCATGCGTCACGAAAAAATAAAATTTCTATATAACAAAACTATTTTATTAGTAACAAAAATGTTACAAATGTTACCAAAAAATGTGTATCAGTTATAAATGTTCATATATTGTGCTAACAATTTCTGTTGAATATGGTAGAGGGCATATAGGTCTTAAGGGATTAGTATATTGTTCATAATTTAATATAATGATTTGACAACGAATTAAATGTCACTATGCCTCGCGTATTGATAACAGTCGAAATCAAGTGCCTTGGTCACTTATGTAACGCCCTCGTTAATTTTGTGGTCAAAAATATTTTCGTTATTGTTGTTATGATCTGTATCTGTATCTGTCCAACTGCAACCATGTAATTGTTTACAAATTATTTGCATAGTAATAAAGTTATGCGTGCGATCATAGTAATAAAGTAGTGTGTGCGTGTTTACAAATCTCTACAATGGGACACGAATTACGTAAAAAGCTATCATCATTTGCATAGGCCTAATATGTGTGTGTGTTTACAAATCTTTATTTGGTTACGGAGTCTTTAGGAGGACGTCATTTACATACAATGGGACATAAATTACGTAACAAGCTACTAGTATCATCATATGCATAAACCTAATCAATGTTGCCATCGTGTTTACAAAGCTTGACCGTGCTTATAAATCTTCCTTGAAGGGAAACATCATTGGCATATAACCGAGCGATCAAACATGGTATGGCCAATAAACAAAAATAATGTGTTTCTCGTCCGTAATTGTTAAAGATTCGATAATAGAGGCCTATTATGATCCCATTGATTGTTGAAGCCTTTTCGTCAATACTGAATCATTAAACACGGGGAGACCCTCATGATATTTGGATTTTCCGCACTATTCTACCCCTAGGATGCCTAGCCTGGAAATCTTGTGTGAATTGTGTTTATATAAATTATACCCAAGTTGACAATCTCATTATTTCTGTGCAAAGTTCCCACTAAATTACACGGTCAATATTTATTTCAATAGACCAAGTGAGCTCAAGAGGATTTTTTTTCTTCACAGCTATATGTAGTCTCCACAATTTCAATATTGAGCTATGATGCTGTGACTTGGTACATGGGTAGACCACTTGGAGAGCTAAAAACGTACGTTAGCTTTTGTCTAATTTCCGTTTGCATACTTACTTAATTAGGCCCACTAATTAAAATGTTTAAACATTTCTTAATTAGGGCCTAATTAATTATGCAAATGGAAATGAGACAAAAGCTAACATACGTTTTTAGCTCTCCATGTGTACTACCCATGTACCAAATTATACATCATCATAGCCCATCTCATTAGTCCACAAACTTTACTTTGCATATTTCATGCATACATAATTAGCCATAATTAGGACATTACATATCAACTGGAATTGGAAAAAAAATAAAGAAAATAAAAAGAAAGTTGTTGCGAAAGATGTTGGTATTATGCCTCTTTGACCTACCATATCTCAGCAACCGAATGTCCGATTCAAATAAAATTTTCAGTTCCAGAATTGTTAGACCAAGGGCTAGAACATATTAGATTTTGAAGGAATTTTTCTTCTTCATCGGCCAATAGAGCCACCTTAAGTAATGTTTTATACTTACAAGCCTATTTATCTCCAATTTGTATAATACCATGCATTTTGATCTCACTTCTATCATATATACATAACTTCCTTAAAGATAAATAACTATTCAAAAGGACTTTAAAATATCTATCCAATGATATTTGTATAATACATTCATATGCGATAACTTCATTTCAATCGCAAATAACATATAAACATTTGGATTACCACAAAAGATGCGAGTTCAAAAAGCATGATATTAGTGTAGTTGCATTTCATATTTTATTTCTCACTATGATCAATGTTATAATGCTATAGACATTTCCAAAATACAAGACAACAATTTTTACATTCTATACCCTAACTGGACACCATAATGTCCCTACACGTATATGGAATCAAATGTTCACTAATCAGCATTAACATATCATTACAAAGCCTTAAATAGCCTAATTTTATTTATACAAATACCATTATGACAATGACTATCATATAAATAAAAACTATTTGAATATGTAGTTGTACGATATTTTGGTTCATTAATACTATTTAATATGTAGATTAGTAGTATTTAGTACATAAATTTAGCTTTTGTAATAGTCTACTTTTTAGTATTATTCATTCTTTAAGTTTATGTTTCCCTCTGCAGTTTTGTAACACAACTCTTCATTACAAATGTCTTTCATTGTGCTCGCTTTTATACGCCAACAGTGCCACCACCGTCCATCGCAATTCTCTATTTTAATATGTAATGTAATACATATTTTTGTATTACTTGACTGTAATAAAACTGACAAAACATAACAAAATATTGCCTAATCGCAGTTTCTTTGTAGTTGTAAGGATATATCTTTCTGTATGGAAAGCACACAAATTCATTGAAAGACTAATAATATCGTTTGGACATTAAAAGAATATGAATTGTTAAACAATTCATATTCTTTTACTTCACTATTAATCAACCTCAACACGTACACACCCATAATCTGTACCACCTACATCCCAACAAATAGTTGCAGGTCGTGGCAATATTTATTACATTCTTTATTTCCACTAAACCTTTCTAAACGATGATTGTCTTTTTAAAGACTCTTCTTGTTTGTAGAATCTTCATCTTTTTGTTCTCTTCAGCATAATTATCTTTATTTCATATACAATCGATGGTACCAATTTTTTAATCATTATGATTTCAAAAAGCACTCACCTTTATAGTGCGTGAAAACCATGAAAATCGGCTTTTCGGGCAGCTTCAGACGTGTGATTAAGACTTCGCTCAAGAATAATTCGCGACTTTTTACATTTTAGATTACAATCGTGAAGATTTCAACCTTTTAATAAAACAAAAACTACGACATATAACGAAAGTCCGGCCAATACTCACATTTGAAGCTGCAATCTATGATTTTTAGGGACATTAGCTGGCCCGCAGAAGCTTATGGTGGTGTGAACCCTTGTTGCCGTGTGCGATGTTTCCTTTCTTTGTGTACATGTAGTCGTAAGGCTTTCGATACGTCCCTTTCAATAGCGATGTTGAGTTTATCTTTGTATCCCCATTACCGTGGTACCCTAATGTGGCCCAACATTGGCTCCAAAAAGATGACCTGGCAATGTTGGTAATACATCAAAGGCTTTATAAACCCATTCTAAATACCTATTATATGTGATTATTGGTAAGTCTTTTCAAATTGTAGCTCACTGTCTACGGTAACATTTGTCTTCAGTCCCGTCTTCAGTAAACCCAGACGCGGCTAATTCTACAAACTCGCGACTGTTCAGGCATATCTAGACGTTATTCTTAATTGGCGCATTTACGTCAAAAGAGGGAGCGCAATCCTCAGCAATTAGTACTCCGATAAACATTACAATCTCGTCCTTTGACTGCAATGTAATTAAATTTTTTCCTAGATAGTGTTGGTTACCAACACATTTCATTTCAAACTAATGGAAATAAATAGTTCATATGTTCAAGTTAATTTCACAAATGTTGTAAGGTCAAATATTGAACAGAACAACTCAGAACTATATATGCAGAATTTGTTACGATTAGTGCAAAGTTCACCCTATTGAAAAACTACAGCACTCTCGTCTTGGCTAAATCGCTAGCCTTGTTTTCGGTTCAGTTAAACCCTCTTCGTCGTAAATGCGCCAATTAAGAATAACATCTATAGACGTTATTCATAATTGACGATTTCAAGTCTAAAGAGGAAGACATACTCGATGTGACGTCACTAATCATCGAAAGCGAGGCCAACGATGGTAAATTACGTAAACATTGGTGTCGTGTGACGTAATTTACCATCGTTGGTCTCGCTTTCGTTATGATTAGTGACATCACATCGAGTATGTCTCCCTCTTTAGCCTGAAATCGCCAATTATGAATAATGTCTATTGAAAATGGTAAACGAAGCATAATCTAACCCAGAAAACTTGTAATTTAATGGACAAAGGCTACGGTGGGTTTTTTTATAGTTTGCGTGCAAATGTCATACAAAAAACCAAACTTACTGCTGAAGAATTTGCTCGTACTAAAGAGATAATAACTTACTGATTTTTCGCTCGATTTCGTCGGTTGAAACGGCAGAAGAATTGTTATGATGTCATACAGGTTGTCGATAATATGCGCACACACCATAACGCTTATGATATCATCTGCGCAGCCAATTTATGTTGACCCTTTATTGATGACTTTGGCCCATCATGCTTGGCCGATCTGAGATCGTCGTATGCTTGGATTAAAGCGACATCCCTTGACGGTTCAGAGCAATTTGGTGAATTAACCCTAACTTCCAGGGCGTGGTGTTGTGAATTAAACTAGCAGGGGAGTAAAACGGGTCAAACTTGAGGGGCAAATCGGTCTCCGCATGCGCCGGGTATTGAACCCGGGCCGCGTGCATGCAAGTCTGATGCTCTACCGAGTGAGCTATACGCCAGGTTAAAAAAAACCTCTTTTTTGCTTCACAAGTTGAATGCCTGGCTGAGCATGGTTCGAGATTGACCGGGCGATTTACATCCGGGTATAAATTGATTTTGTTATAGGCCACATTAGTCCACTTTGCTGAGTCATCGTCGCGACGAACGCTCAAGTGGGAACACAACCTCTGAGTGGTTCCCGGTCCGGACTAATTCCCAACCGGGACAACTTCTACATAAGTTCAAACATTAAAAAATGCACTGTCTTGGTATTTGACAAATGACTTTCTTAATATATAGTAAGTCATTCTTTGCGTGCAATATCATCACATTAAAGAGAAATTAATCCATTCATAATGGATAATATAACCTGGTACCGTTACATTTTTAGCACTGAAATCAAACACGGACAACGGACACATGTTGAATTTGTTGAATTTTAATTATTGCAGGTGCTTTGAGCCTGTGCGTTAATGTTATTATTATCTAATGCTTCGATTCCATACACGTGCGTTCAACGAGCCAATGCTTTTATATAAATGTGACTGTGATTGTAAGGAATTAGTTTACATTATTTCGACCTTTACATTGAAATAAAATTCAAGTATCTGATTTGTCACATTTGTAGCACAGAGTTCTTGGTGTACGGTATTTGTAAATTTTGATATGGTCGAAAGTGGCCTAAACCGGCCAAGACGCTAAATCAACAGGTCGGAATTATAGAAAAGAGATCAATTGAAAACGAAACAAAACTGCGAAGTAAGACTCGTGTGTAATAGTTCGGCAACGTTAATTCTGTTATACCAGTAGCCCTAATTTCAAGTCATTTTAACCGTTGATTGTTTTGATTCATTTCAATTGTTCTCTGAATAATCGCGACCCATTTTTTTCCATTTCGACCCCATTCGGTGTACAGCTGTACCCATTTTATACATTGCAAGTACTTCATCATGGTCCTACGAGATATTCTTTCTGGTTTTTATTACTACATCATATAACCACCATAGTTATGTTTAAAACAAGTCATTGTTCAACAGCTGCTGTAGCATTCTTGTAATTTGGTTGGCGCTCTATCACAATAAGTAACCATAGTAGCAGTCAAACGTGTGTCTCAGTCACGATTTTACGAATTCGCCGTTTTCTGCTCACATTACGCGCCGACAGCAAAGGCCAAAGGGCCATGTTACGGGCGACGTGTGAAGCCCTTTGCAATCATCCGTCTTGACGAAATCGTTGAAGCGAGAACTCAATTCCGTAGACACCGTGCACTCAAGCGAAAATTGGGGTTGATTTGATTGTAAGCATTGAAGATAAAATAATTCGTTGGTTATGGTTAGACCAGACCAGTGACTGCAGACTGTCTCAAGTTCGACGTCCTTCCAGAAGAAGTAACACGCAGAACACCGAAAGCATGAATGAAGGGGCTGGTGAACCGAATTGTTAAACATGTTCAAGGGTACGGTATGTGCAGTTTGTAGGTAGTGATTGCTTGAGTTTTTGATTGAATTCATTCATTAACATGTTTTTGTGTGCGCATATTTCGAACAGTTATTTTAGAAATGATGCTCATAAGACATTCCGTCCTGGAATTCTTCGAGTGGTATCAGTTACGTGTCATTGTGTGGTCACTTCAGAGTGAAAGGCGCCTAGAACCATGGTAGAACTACAGCACGGAGATGACTTCGTGGAGATATCCATTTCATAGGCTTTCTGAAAAACGGTAGTGTCATTGCAAATGTCAGGTGGTGTGTGTGGTGTTTTTCCTGGTCGCTGCATTAGCTCAAAGAGTGCTGTATAAATGCGGTCGCGAGTGATACATTTTGATTGTCATCAACATCTGAGTAAATAGGCCGTAGTTGAGTTGCAAATTAGTTTTAATGGCGCAAATAATGTGCACATTATTCATACTAATTCGTTTTTTCATATCAACTCTAGTGTGTACAAAAGTGTCAAGTTAATTTTCCATTTTAATTCATTCATTCGCTAGAAACCCTGCATGCACTGTGCAGCGTTTGTGCAGTCAGGCGTGTGTGTGTGATAGTTACTGTGTACAGGTATAGGGAAAATTGTTGCCTCGCTGGGTATGCGCACAATATTGGGCGCGAAAAGGAAGTGCCAAGCCTTTCACCGATAGAGGGCTATTGATGACCAAAACAACGGGAACGATCAAAGCTACTGATAGCCGCTTGAACGCAAGAATTTGGTCATTGGGTTACGAAGCTACCATCGAAAAACCTTCAATTTTTGGGGCGATTTTTCCGGGCTACACTCAAATTTTGACGTAGTATCACTTATATTTGTGTGTGTGGAAGTGCCTGCCTATTTTTGCATAATTCTGTTTTTGTAAAGGGAATTAATAGACTACTTGTTGCTTAATATTCAGTTTGAACGGATGATTTGTGTGGGTTAATTAAATAGTTATGAGCATTTTAATTCAAAATATGGACTATAAATTGAGGATTTTTGACCTTTGAAGCGTGATATTGGGTGTAAATTCTTAACTTGACACCTAGAGTTAAGTCATGTCCAATCTATGGTTATGTACGTAACGCTGTTAGATCGTCATCACGCTAATTACATTCGCACTGATAATGTGTGCCACCGGTACATGCAGAAGGGCGTGATCTACACGTACCGCTCCTGTACCCAAGATCTCGACATTTCGCATTGCAAGTAAGCCATAGTATTCCACTAAACCAACTTGTGGCTCTAGTGCAACGTGACCAATCGCTCCAACAGGATCCTATCCATGACGCTTTAACATCAGGAACTTGCAGTAGCCCAACACAACACACTATCAGCAATACAGCAAGACCCTTCATCGTGGCACAGAAGTTGGAGAATGCTTCAAATTGTTACAAACGTCTTCAGCAAGATACAAGCAGTAAATGACAAGTGTTGCGAGAAGTGCTCGAATATAAAGTGTTCTCTTGGCTAATCTAGCGTAGCGATCTGTGGATTGGCGCGTGTTCTTTTACCACGTAGGCTTAAACCATAAACAGTTCCTTCTATTGTTTATGCTTAAACTTCCTATTCCCTAACTTCCTATCTAGCGTTTTGATCTGTGGTTTGGCGCGTGTATTTTTATCACGTATGCCTAAACTTCACATTTTAAAGACTTCCTCATTTACCAGACCAAGCCTCGCCCAGTTCAGAAGTCCTTGAGTTGAGTGAGGCTTTATCTACATGCATACAAATAAAGAAGTGACCTAATTAATCTGAAGATAAATTATTAGATATCTCCATGATAGACAAATTGTAATCATATTATTATCGCCAAATTAGGAAAGTGATAGGCTCTATTTTGCGCACTTCGAGCGATTGTTTTAAGAATAATTCAGAGGCGCAGTGACCTCAAACGCGGTGATTCGATTGTCCCCTTTCAATCTTCTAGTTCTACATTCTGATGACAGATTATACTTGGCCTATTGAATGTGTTACTATACAATGTAACTATGTACTATAGGTAAAGGGCAGACTGATTTGAACTTATTAATAGTCTGAATTCCAACAAATTTGGTACCAAAAGATAGGTGCCGTAGAATTTCTAGCAACTTTCTAACTTAAAATATACTTCTGGAATAGCATAAAGTTATACTAGCAGGGGATTTATTTATTTGGTGGTGTGTATTCACAGTGGATGATTAACACAATAGTGTTGACTGTTGATTGCCTATACAGGGTGAATCAAACAAAATTGTGCACAATTTGAAACGGCCATTTGTCATTTGACCTTAATGCGTGCATTGAACCATGGAATTGTTGTAGTCTGTATAAAACGTTGTTAATTCTAGTTTATCCTCCCAAAAATAAAAGTAATCGACTGAAAAACAGCAATTTTCACTGGGTTTGTTTCTCGAGGGTGAAAAACCAAAAATGAGGGCCAAAACATGTGCTCGCGCGGTGTTTTGGGCAGTAAAACAATGACATTTTCAACATTTTTCAATCTTGAGACAAATTTTGAAGGGTGAATGCACGACGGGTTCTTCCCGTATTTCATGCATATGGACGCAGCTCCGCGAACAACGATAAAAACTGGTGGGGGCACATCACTAAATAACTCCCCCATTGAAATACACGCGTTTCGGCCCTTTTCAAGACCGTATTTTTACCCCACGTAACAATGATGGAAGTTTTTATTTCGCATGAATGTATTAGATATGTGTTGAATTTTATTTTAAACTTGATTTTTCTTGACCCATCTAGATCAACTTTTTCGCTACGGGCACCTAAACAGCGCCCTCACCATTTTAGACCGATATTTTTGCTTCCTCACCGATTCCGGCAACGATATCCTTCCGCAGCTTAGGCTCCCGTGCGTATTCGATTCCGACGATTTTTGACCACATTAGCAATGCTGAGGTTCTATTCTATCTTTTTCATAAAAAATAAGCAAGATTTACTTCTATTTGCTTCCCCTGGGACGATGATCAAATTGATATAGGTACTATTTCTCCGAACCATACACCAAACGCGCAAGGATTTAGTGTAGTGCCCCTGGTCACACCACTAAATAGAGCTCCATAGGGATATGTACATAAACACTGATATAAAACTCTGTTTTAGACCACTAAATCTAAATTGCGAAATTGGACCCTGTATAGAGTGATTTTTTTCTTAAAGATGATCACATTTGCCCACTAAAAAGTGAATAAAATAGGTAGGTGAACCTGCTCGATTTTCCAAAATATGCCCATGGAGTTGATGACCACCTCTCTGACGAGCTTGGAAATATCGCCGTAATCGCCAATGTTTCCAGTAAAAAGCACAAATTTGAAAGATCTCTCAAAATTTACCTAGATGATATTCACAGGTTTTATATATAGGCTAGTCAGGGTGCATGTTAGTCTGCTTTAGTATACCTTTTTCCTTGTACCGATAGAGGGCTCACTCCCCATGGACCGCTCCCCATCCTCTGATCTCACCCCGGGAAAAAAGGTCTACTTGCATTGGATTGACCTCGTTGACCTCCGTATACTTTTACATTAGTGCTCGTCCAAAAATTGGACGCATACGTAATGAGCAATTTGTTCGCGTGGGGTTCAAAATTAACCAATGGCAGACATGATAAATACGAAGTATATGAATATTTATATACGTCTTCGCAGAGAGACGAATCTTGCTCACTTGATAAATTCAAAATGTCGATTTTCTGGCACTGTATAGCCGCCGTTTCGGTCTAAAATCACACTTTAGGAGTTATCTTTGACATTGGTCCTCGCCCAAAATATGTTCCTCAGAGATATAGCTACATTTCCGCATATGTGACTATTTCCATGCTATTTCCTATCTTTCAATATCGTGTAATAAAAAACCTTTTTACGTTTAAACAGAGACAAATAATTTGATCATTTTTTACGATAACTAGAGACTCTTACACAGCCACAGAAATACCCCCTTCACGCGTTTCTAGATGTACAAACAGCAAATTCAATATTAGCGCGTTATGAAGGGGTGTGATACTATCGTGACGCATAAAAAGCATCGTCCCTAGTAATCCCTAGTGTGCTCAAGCACAGTTCTTTTGTAAATCCAATGCCAGTAGACCTTGTATTTGGTCGGTTCTCGGATGGGAAGTATCAGGGGGTGTTGTTTCGATTGTGTGACAGTGAAATTATACAAGGCATACGAGTAGACTAGGTGCATGTAGGTGATGTCCCATTAATCATCATATTCAAATATTATAGGCATGTACGCAATGGTACGATTTTAGTTTTAAACACCGTCCTTAAGGGTAGGGGATACCCCCATTTAGTGTAGTGCACCCTAAAGCACGCTCGCGTGAAATAGCTTGACTTTCATGCATAGCATTATGACAGTGACTATAATAACTAAATATGACGTGATGTGTAAAACATATTAGGGATTTCACCCTCATAATACCATTGTAATCTGTAGGCGTGCCCACAAGTCATGCTCGCCAAAAGAATGTACAGTGGTATAGCATGGGGGAAATCCCTAAGATTGATTACATAATATGACATGTATGACGTGACGTGTGAAAAAAAATATTAGAGATTTCACCCTCAAACTACCATTGTAAATCTTGTTTGCACGCCAAAGTATACAGTGGTAGTAGTATGAGGGGGGGGGGAGCTCCCCAATATTTATGTAACACGACATGTCATTCACTTTGGTATACATGCACCTACACCTGGTGTTTGCAAAAGGGGAGTACCCCTTCCTCCATTATGTCCTGTATTATAGTCAGGAATGAAACGGGAAAGAGTTTCATGAGGGAGAAAAATAATTATAAATACATCCCTAAATATTTCTCAAAAACATAGTCTGTTAGTAAGCCTGATTATAATGTCCTCTATCATATTCACTTCATCCTATTAAATTTCACCCCTTAAACTCCTGAGATATGGCCAATTTAGTAACAAGAGTGCGATATCACTTTGGCCACTTTTGGACATCAGGAATCAGATTTTCAACTGAAAAAAATAACCTTTGAGATTTAAATCATGAATTGTAGGATACATCAATGTATTAGCCTGTCTGTGTAAAATATATATATTCAAATATTCTGTGGTTCATCGTGTATAATATGGATGAAAATAATGTGTTTATATGTACACTCGTCCAAAGAAGTTCCTTGCCACTCATTGAATTTCAAATATTGAATTTCAAATATTTCACATAAATATGTAATATAAATTAAACAATTGCATGTCAAAATAAGCAGTCAATAATTCTCTATCATGTCTGTATGAAATTAAGATGTACGCATTCATGCATGGCTGAGCATATTCATTAAGCAATGGTAAGGTTCATATTGTGTTCAATCATTCACATTAACATTTGAATGGAGGGATTATCCAATTTTTTGCAATCTTCTTCCACAGACCTTGCCATTGTCAAGTGAATGGGATCTGCCATGCATGAGTGATCATGTCTAAATTCCATGTTAAGCTGTTAGAGGATTACTTTCTGCTTATTTTGATATACAATTATTAAATATTAATTTGAAATATTTGGACTTTACTAAGTGGCAAGGAACTTCTTTGGACGAGTGTATATAGATTATTATTGATTTGATTGATTATGTTCAATTACACACTGACTGACGATTCTAAAAGAGTTGTCTGCACATGTAAACATGGTAAAGTGGCCAAAGCTGAATTTAACATTCTGAGTAGATTTGCCATAATTTGATAACGAAAGTTCCAAAATGGATAGAAAAAAATCTCATGATACATTAAAGATTGCTAAACATGATGATTATTATTATTTCATGTACAATTTTTTTATGTTCATCATGGCACACAAAAAAATCATGTTTCACATTGGACCCTCTTTTGATACGCCCTGTAGTTCGATTGGTTTAAAGGATAATGAATGCGTATCAGTTCTCAGTCTCAAAATAAAATGTTTTGATTCTTGACATTTACCGATAAATCATCGGATCAAAGTCACCATCTTGATTCGTAACCGTCACTTAAAATCATTTAACTGTAGCGGGAATCGCTTTTTGTAGAAGTTTTGGGCGTATTTAATTATTTAATCATTGCAAACGGTTGCAATACCCTTAAGATCTATTTTTATTATGCGCCGCTTGTAATTTCATTTTGGGGTGTTGCCTGTACGTTACCTGATCGGCCTCACCTATCTGGGGACAACTAGAGTTGCTAATTGGTTTAGGCTTGCGCAGTACAGCGGGGGGAAACCAAAAACGCCATCTTTTGTTGAACGCGTGGTATGATCAGAAAACTCGGACATCTGTGTTGGAAAACATCCAAATCTTTCGGAAATCGGACGTTTTGATTGACATCCTTTCATTGAATCGTGATAGAAAGTGACGAGAGTAATAGGTGAACTGAAGATTGGGAATGCTCATATCGTGTTGTAGAGCGACAAACTTCTTGGCTGGTTAATATTTGTTGCTTTGGTTTCAGTATATTTGGTGGTATAAATCATTTGTAAATGCTGTAGTTGTGGAGTGGTGCGGTTGCGAAATAAATGGTACATAGAATATTAACCTAATTGTCCGGTGCTTTGTTGTTCACGGTAGAAACGCAGGTTCTGCCCTGCAAACTAACCCACGTGGTCTTATAAATCAGGTTTCTAATTTCAACCCTGCCCAAACTTAAAATAAACCCAAAAAAAATAGTGGTGTCAGATTGGCAAAATTGCATTCTGCACGCTTCGTGGTCTCGGTCCCGCCACAAGTGGTGTCAGATGTGGGATTTCTTTTTTTTTTGTCGACAAGGTTTCTGGTAAGTTGGGGTAATTTCTATTTCAGTGGTTAACGGGCTCGAGGAGATGAGTGAAACAGAGCGCCGTATGAGTGAAGCAGAGGGGCATCGTGCGAGTGAAACCGAGCGCCGTATGAGTGAAGCAGAGGGGCATCGTGCGAGTGAAACAGAGCGCCCTATGAGTGAAGCAGAGGGGCATCGTGCGAGTGAAACAGAGCGTCGTATGAGTGAAGCAGAGGGGCATCGTGCGAGAGCAACAGGGCGTCGTATGAGTGAAGTAGAGGGGCATCGTGCGAGAGCAACAGGGCGTCATATGAGTGAAGGAGAGGGGCATCGTGCGAGAGCAACAGGGCGTCATATGAGTGAAGGAGAGGGGCATCGTGCGAGAGCAACAGGGCGTCGTATGAGTGAAGGAGAGGAGCGTCATGGTGGTGGCAGAGAGGAGCGTCGTATGAGTGGCAGAGAGGAGCGTCATGGTGGTGGCAGAGAGGAGCGTCGTGGTGGTGGAGGTGACGTGGAGAGTGTTGGTGGTAGAGCTGCAGAGAGAATTGGTGGCGAAGTGGATTTGGGTGTTTTGGGAAATATCGACAAAAGTGGTGAGAGTCGACCCTTGAGTGATGTGGAGCGTGTCGACAAGGGTGGAGATTGTCGACCTTTTGGTAACGTGGGAAGTGTCGACAAAAGTGGAGGTCGACAGTGGAATGATGGTGGAGGTGCTGGTTTTGGTGCTAGTGGCGAGGTCAGACGTAGTGTCGGTGTTGGTGGAGGTCGACAGGGAGGTGATGTTGAGAGAGTTGCCGAAAGTGTAGGAGGTAGTAGAATGAGGAGTTCTGAACGAGGTGGTGGTGGGCATGAAAGTGGTGGTGAATCTCTGTATTTTAGTAGTGAGGAGAGTGTGGCAGAGAGTGAACAGATTGTGTTGGTGCCTCAGGGTATTCCTGAACGAGTGCGGCATGAAAAAGAGTGGATTAGTGAGGGTGATTCTTTCCATGAGGCTAATAGTCCGGTAATCCGTGAGCAATTTCAGAGGGAAAGAGAGAGGCGTGGACAACAAGGTGCAATTAATGCGATTGTTGACAGACAGCACGTGGCTGTCGAGGTTGGCGAGGAGCCGAGCAAGGGGAGTGGTGGAGGCATGATGAGAGTTGGGGATATGGGCGTTGCGTATAGAGAGCGCATGCTCGCAGAAAAGGCAGAGAGGATGAGAGCGCGTGAGGTAAGGATTGACCAGAGGGAGAGTGGTGTGCGTTGCAGAGAGGATGAGTGTGAGGAGAGAGCGAAAAAGTTAGATGAAGAATGGGTTCATTATGAAGAGAGGCAAACAGGGTTGGAGGGTGAACGGAAAGAAAATGAAGAGAGTTTGAGAGAGCGAGAACAGAGTTTCTCCGCTAAAGCTGAGGCTGAGCAGAGGCGCTTGGCGAAAGTAAGGGATGAGGTGGAGTGGCAAAAAGAGGAGGTAGAAAAGAGTAGGCACGAGTTGGCGAGTCATGAATACAAGAAGAGGGTGGACCGTGAACGAAGGGGATATGAAGAGAGTTTGAGAGAACGAGAACGGTGTTCCCGTGCGGCAGAAGAGGAGGCTGAGCAGAGGCGCTTGGCGAACGAACGGGATGAGGTGAAGTGCCAGAAAGAGGAGGCAGAGAGAAGAAGGTGTGAGCGGGAGAGTCGCGAAGAATACGAGAAGAGGTTAGAAGAGGTCCGGAGAGAACACGAGAAGAGGGTGGAAGATGTCCGAAGGGAATATGAAAAGATTTCGAGAGAGCGAGAACAGAGTCTCTGCGCTAAAACTGAGGCTGAGCAGAGGCGCCTGTCGAAGTGGAGGGAGGAGGTGATGCGGGAGAAAGAGTGGTTGGCGAAGGCTAGGTGTGAGTCAGTGAGGCGTGAACACCAAATGGACGAGGGATCAAAGGAAGTACGATTCGATCGTAACAGGGCCGAACAGGTACAGGGTCCCGTAGGGAGATGGAGGTCGTGTCAGACTGAAGGTAGTGATCGGGAGTTATCGCAAGGAGGAAGGCAGGATGATGTATTTGAGAGGGAGATGGGGCCTACGGTCCCAGAAAGGAGTGGGAGTTCCCGTGGTAGAAGTAGAGAAAGAAGAGAGTTCGATCGAAATATGCCTCAGAGGAGACGAGTGAGGAGAGAACGGAGTGAGGATTCAAGGCGAAAGAGGGGGCAAAGTCCTCGAGGTGACAGCGATGTTGAGGATGTGATTGCCGAAGAGAGTGATGACGCACCTCGACCGACTTTGCGTCGGACAAAGAGGGTGCGAAATAGAGCTGAATATGAAGCCTATACTAGGCGGGAGGAGAAACCCAAGCGGGAGATGAATCCACAGAAGTTTGAGGGAAAGGGGAATTGGAGAGCGTTTCATAGGCATTTCGAGGTGTGTAGAGAATACAACAAGTGGACTGATAAAGAGGCTGCCCTGTGGTTGTATTCAAGCTGCCACGGCAGTGCTTTAAATGTACTGGCTGCGAGTGATACAGACCCTCAAGAGGTGGGTTACGGGAGGCTAGTTCGGCTGATGACGAAGGAATTTGGGTCGCGGGAGGACCCAGATAATTGGTACGCCGAGTTGCAACTACGAGAGCAGAAACCAAACGAAAGCTATTATGATCTAGCACAAGAGATAAAGAGGTTGACGTTGCTGGCAATGCCGGACTCTTCGAAGGGAGAAAGAGATAGGGCAGCTCGTTGCCACTTTGGGAGAGCCATCTCCGATTCAGATATAAGGAAAGAGGTACATCGGTTTTCTTCGGGCACCTTGGAAGAGATGCTAGATAGGGTGGAAAGGAGTAGCTCGTTTGAAAAGATGGAGCAGCGGAGAGGACGGCCTCATAGGATTAGCCATACCCGCACGCTCGGGGCGCAGAGTCTGTCCACGGACGATACCCAGAGACAAATGCAGGACGGGTTCGAGAGAGTGGTTAGGGCAATTGAGGCTCGGAGTGTACCGGTAACGAGTGAGAATAAAGATAGGAAGGAGAGAATTGCCGATGCGCGGGTAGAGGGGTTGAAGTCGGAGGTGAGTGAGTTAAAGTCAATGACACAGGTCGTGCTGGAAGCCCTTAAATCTGGCCGGACTAGTGTGGCGCCTGTTGTCCCGGGCGGAAGTACATGGAGTAGTGGACCGCAGCCTGGTAATTATAGTATGCCGCCTCCAGCTGGTTATGGCTGGCAGACTTTCGGTGGTGCTCAACCGCTTCATGGTCCTACGTCCATGCCAAGCCAGAAAGGTCAGGAATGTTACAAGTGTCGACAGCCAGGACACCTTGCGAGGGATTGTAAGGCTGAGGGGCGCCAGAGTTGCTTTAAGTGTGGGGAGATTGGCCATTTTGCGAGAGAGTGTCCGACCGCCGTTCCGCAAGGTTGCTTTAAGTGTGGGGAGATTGGCCATTTCGCGAGAGATTGTCAGGCCGCCGTTGCGCCGAGTTGTTTTAAGTGCGGGAATGTAGGGCACATTGCCCGTGAGTGTAGTCACAAAGGAATAGTGTGTTACCGCTGTAAGCAAGAAGGCCACATTGGGCCGAATTGTCCTGCACAAGGTACCGGCATGATGTCGGGAAACGGGGGTGGACCGACCCAAGGGCCCGGGGGCAGGTCTCGGAGGGCAGCAGGGTCAAACAAGGGGAAGTAAGGAGAAGGAAGGAAGAGGAGAGGAGCGATGGGAAGAGAGGGGTGCCGGAGAGCAATGAACATGGCGGGGGTGTCAGGGGTCAACAATGGGGATATCACAAGCAAAATGGTTGGACGAGTTATCAGTTGGAGCGTGAGTGGCAGCCGGATGCTAATTATTGCAACTATTGTAAAGAACCAGGGCATTGGAAGCGAGAGTGTCCGACGTTACGAGCTAAGCAAGGGATGTTAGGAACACGGGGTGTATTGAGGGGGAAAGAAGAAGAAGTGGTGAGACGGGAGAAGGAGCGAATAGAACAGCAGCGTAGGAGACTTCATGAGTCGAACAATAAAGAGGGACACCAAAAGAAAGATGTTGAAGTACGAAAGGAGGAGAAGAATCAGAAGAGCGAGGAGAAGGGTCAACCAGCAGAGAAGCTGGGGAAGATAGAACCCGTGAAGAATGGAGTAAATGATAAGGTCCAAAAGGTTATTACGGTGCAAGGAGTGAGTGTAAAAGAGGTGAAGCCAGGACGAGATTTCTACGCACCGGTAGAAGTTCAGAAAGAGGAGATGTTGTTGTTGGTTGATACCGGGAGTTCCAACACCTTATTGACCAATGAACAGTATCTCCGCATCCCTAGAGAGGCTAGACCTGAATTAAAACCAGTAAATATAGAACTGATCCAAGCAGATGGTGGAGGTGTCGAGATTCATGGTGGGGTCGAAGTTGAGTTGAAGATTGGCGGCCAGAGTCTTCAAGTATTTGTGGTAGTGGCGGATGTGAAGAGTGGCATGTTAGGGATGGATGTCCTTGAACGAGTGCACGCCGTTCTAGATTTTGGGAAGTGTCAGTTAGGGGTTAGAGGCGGAGTGGTGCAATTACGATCGAGTAAGGGTGACAAGCTGCACGTGCGGGTGTGTGTCACAAGGGATGTCACAATTCCAGCCCGGCATCAGCTGTGTGTGTCGGCAGACATAGCAGATTCGAGTGAGAAGAGGTTGGGGATGGTGGAGCCACTGGATGGTAGTATTCTGTTAGACGAAGGGTTGATGGTTGGAAGAGGTATAGTCACGGCCGGAGATGGGGCATTTCCGGTTTCGGTCATTAACGTGAGTGATAGGCCCCGCATCATGAAACAAGGGACAGTACTGGCCAAGATGGTAGAGGTTGGTGAGGAAGATGTGTGTGAAGATGGAGTGACGGGCAACAAGGAAGAGAGTGTGGAGGGCATGGATTTACCAGAGTACTTAGAGGAGTTGGCTAAGAGAAGTACTGAAGGAATGGGGAAAGAGGATAAGGATAAGGTTTTGGCCCTGTTGATTAAGTACCAGGATGTATTTTCGAGTGGTGAATACGATATAGGGAGAACAACCCTTGTTAGGCATTCGATTGACACAGGCGACGCCCGACCCATACGTCAACCACTTAGACGATCAGCACCTGTGCAGAGGAAGGAAGTAGAACGACAGGTTAAGGAATTGGTAGATAAAGGAATGATAAGTCCCTCCGATAGTCCTTGGTCAAGCCCGGTGGTGTTAGTGGCAAAGAAAGACGGCTCTAAGCGACTGTGTCTAGACTATAGGAAATTAAATGAGGTAACGGTCAAGGACGCATACCCGTTGCCTAGGATTGATGACTCATTAGATTCCCTCGGAGGTGCTAAGTGTTTCGTCGCGTTGGATCTGGCAGCTGGGTATTAGCAGGTGGAGATGGATGAGGATGCTCGTGAAAAGTCGGCATTCTCAACGGCAAGTGGGCTATACGCGTGGAATGTGTTACCTTTTGGGCTATGCAATGCACCCTCCACGTTCGAAAGATTGATGGAGAGTGTGTTGGCTGGATTGAGGTGGGAGACCTTACTAGTATACTTGGACGACGTAATAGTATTCGGAAATACGATATCAGAAACGGTAGACCGGTTAGAGGCTGTACTAGTTAGATTCCGAGAGGCCGGGCTTAAACTAAAACCGTCGAAGTGCCACATGTTTAAGGAGGAAGTTAACTACCTGGGGCACGTAGTGTCAGAGAAGGGAATCCATACGGACCCGAAGAAAATTGAAGCTGTAAAGGAGTGGCCAACACCGAGGACACCGACGCATGTCCGGAGTTTTCTGGGGTTGGCATCGTATTACCGCAGATTTATCCGAGGTTTTGCCGACATTGCAGCGCCATTGCATAAGCTGACGGAGAAGGAGGCGAAGACGAATTTTGAGTGGACCGAACCGTGTCAGGAGGCTTTCGACACACTGAAAGATGCACTGATTTCGGCACCCATCTTGGGGTACCCGAGAGATGAGGGACAGTTTATCCTCGACACCGATGCCAGTAACTTCGCACTTGGAGGTGTTCTGTCACAAGAGCAAGATGGAGTAGAAAGGGTGATTGCCTACGGTAGCAAATCCTTGTCGAAACAGGAGAGGAATTACTGCGTGACGAGGAGGGAGTTGTTGGCAGTGGTTGTCTTTGTAAAGAAATACCGACATCATTTGCTGGGTAGAGTAGTAAAAGTGAGGACAGACCACGGGTCTTTAAGGTGGTTGAAGAATTTCAAGAACCCCGAGGGTCAGTTAGCCCGGTGGCTGGAGGTTCTGTCGTCGTTTAACCTGTTAATAGAGTATCGGCCGGGTGTGCGTCATCAGAATGCGGATGGGCTGTCCCGCATTCCATGTAAACAATGTGGACGGAATGAGGCGAAGCGGGTGGCCGAGATAGAACGAGACGAGCGGGAACAATGGGAAGAGATGAAATTTGTGGTGGGGGATGTTGAGGAAGTGACCGAGGAGAGAAGGGAAATGTGTGACATGGGGTGCCAGACAGAGGAGAGAAGGGAAAAGTGTGACCTAGGGTGTCAGACCGAGGATCTAGATGTGGTGGCAGAGTCGGAGAAGGGAGGGGTGAATGTAGCCACTACCGTGTTACAAGAGGAGGCTGATGGCGAGGTAGAGAAAAAGGCTGTGTTACCAGAGGGGATCGATGGTGAGATAGAGGAAATGGAGGCTGATCAGCAATCCTTTGGTTTTGAGCCTATGATGAAAGAAGAGTGTGTGAGTTTAGAGGGTCAGCCGACAGAGTGTTCGGAGGTGAGACGAGTCGGGATAGAACCCGTGGTAACCTTAGCCGATATCCGTGTGGCACAATTAGAGGATGAGACAATAGGGTTTATATTGACGAAGAAGGAGGCTGGGGAAGGGAGACCGACTCCAGAAGAGGTGTCTGGGCTTTCGTCCCGCGCCAAGACGCATTGTGGACTGTGGGATATATTGACAGTAAAGGAGGGAGTGCTAGCTAAGAAGTGGGAGAGTGATAGTGGGAAAGAGGTTAAGTGGTTAGTAGTGTTACCAAGGGGTCTGCGAGAGAAGGTTTTGGACGAGTTACATTCGGCAAGATCCGCTGGGCACTTAGGTCGGAACAAAGTAAAGCCTAAAGTGTCGGAAAGATATTAATGGGCCGGTATGGAAGCGGACATTAGAGCTTACCTCCGAAGGTGTATTGGATGTGCGCGGAAGAAAAACCCGCAGCGGAAACACCGGGCACCATTGAAGCAGCACAGAGTCGGAGCTCCACTTGAGAGAATTGCGATTGACATACTAGGACCTCTGACTGAAACCAATCATGATAACAAGTATATCTTGGTAGTTGGGGATTATTGGACCAAATGGATGGAGGCCTATGCAATCGAGGATCAACAGACGGAGACGGTGGCGACGAAGCTGGTAGGAGAATTTGTGTGTCGGTTTGGAGCTCCGGCAGAGTTACATTCTGATCAGGGGCGGAACTTTGAGTCCGTGGTGTTTCGGGAGATGTGTCGACTGATGGGTATAAGCAAGACGCGCACGACACCGTATCATCCCTGTTCGGATGGGATGGTGGAGAGATATAACCGAACAATTGTCAATGCCGTGTCACTTATGATACAACCGCATGAACATCAACGGGACTGGGATGAGTATTTACCTTTCGTAGGTATGGCGTATAGAGCCAGTGTGCAGGCCACGACGGGTGAGACGCCGAACATGATGATGTTTGGCCGAGACGTTCGGCTACCGGTTGATTTGATAATGGGAGGGGTGCCGGACGAAGTGGAATGTGAGACATACTACGCGGATGAGGTTCGGGAGAAGTTGCGAGAGGTTCATGAGCGAGCTAGGCAGACACTTGGGTTGAATCTCCGGCGGCAGAAGAGAAATTATGATAGGCGTACGTTTGGACCGGTGTACCAAGTGGGGCAATTTGTTTGGCTACACCACCCGGCGAGACAACCCCGGCTTTCCAAGAAACTAACGTTGCCTTGGGAAGGGCCATACTTGGTGGTGACGGCCTTATCGGACGTAACATTCCGAATACAGAGGTCCAGCAGAAGCAAACCGATGGTGGTACACGCCAATCGGCTTAAGTCGTATGAAGGGCCCGAGTTAGTAGCGTGGAAGTACCAAACACCAGTGGTAGTTGAGGAAAGTGGCCTGGTGGGGGGCGAAGAGAGCGCGGACCGGGTAGAAGAGAGCGCGGACAGGGTAGAAGAGAGTGCGGACCGGGTAGAAGAGAATGTGGACAGAGTAGAAGAGGAAGGGAATAAACCGACCAACGGAAGTGAGGCAGTTGAAGTCCAAAAGCAGAGGGAGGAGGATGTCATCAAGGACCCACCGAAGATTAGAGTTAGAGTACCTGAGGTGATTGATGAAGAGGGAGTAGAGGAGGAATGGGAGGATGTGGAGGAAAAAGGTCCTCGGCGGAGCCGACGGCGTGGCCGATGTAAACCTGTTAGGTACCGCTAGGGTAGGATCTAAGATGGAAAACTTGTGGTGATGGACCGTAATGGAAGAGCATTCAGCAAAAGTCCTGTGGAAGATGGAGGAGTTATTAAATATTTGAAAGTTTTCGTTGACGTTAATATACCAGTTGTTTTGAGTTCGTGATAAGATTAGAATTGTTACGATATGAAGGCGAAGTAGGCGACGTATGCATAACTGGACGATGAATGACGTTACACCCAATCTGTCAGAGTTTGACACGTTTCTTGGCCTTATAAGCCGAGTTGTCAACTCATGGGACGTAACGGGAGACTCGCTACTAGAGCTCCACACAGATGAGGATTATTGCAGACCCGACCATGGGTACTTTACCCGACCAGGGGTTACGACGAACCTGACCAAAGGTTCCAACGGCGAGACGACGACGAATGACGGACGGGATCCTCGGACCCAACCAGGGGTCGCATCTGGATTGGCCAAGGGCCCTACCAGCAACCGGCCAGGGGCCCTACAAGCAACAGGAGACTGGAGAGCAAGGACGACGGAGGGAGATGAAGATTGGCAGTTTTATTTATTTTTGTACTTTAAGACCTGTAGTAGTTTAAGAGTAGGTTAAGACCTTGTAGTAGAGTAAGGTATTCATCTCTGATGTTTGGTGAGGTATATTTGGTACGCGTTGGGGAGGTATTGTTGGTGCGCGGGGAGTAGAGTGTGTAAGCGATCCCGCTTATTTTATTGTTATCGCTTGTTATTGACGGGGACGTCAAATGCTAGGTGGGGGGCTGTGTAGCGGGAATCGCTTTTTGTAGAAGTTTTGGGCGTATTTAATTATTTAATCATTGCAAACGGTTGCAATACCCTTAAGATCTATTTTTATTATGCGCCGCTTGTAATTTCATTTTGGGGTGTTGCCTGTACGTTACCTGATCGGCCTCACCTATCTGGGGACAACTAGAGTTGCTAATTGGTTTAGGCTTGCGCAGTACAGCGGGGGGAAACCAAAAACGCCATCTTTTGTTGAACGCGTGGTATGATCAGAAAACTCGGACATCTGTGTTGGAAAACATCCAAATCTTTCGGAAATCGGACGTTTTGATTGACATCCTTTCATTGAATCGTGATAGAAAGTGACGAGAGTAATAGGTGAACTGAAGATTGGGAATGCTCATATCGTGTTGTAGAGCGACAAACTTCTTGGCTGGTTAATATTTGTTGCTTTGGTTTCAGTATATTTGGTGGTATAAATCATTTGTAAATGCTGTAGTTGTGGAGTGGTGCGGTTGCGAAATAAATGGTACATAGAATATTAACCTAATTGTCCGGTGCTTTGTTGTTCACGGTAGAAACGCAGGTTCTGCCCTGCAAACTAACCCACGTGGTCTTATAAATCAGGTTTCTAATTTCAACCCTGCCCAAACTTAAAATAAACCCAAAAAAATTAGTGGTGTCAGATTGGCAAAATTGCATTCTGCACGCTTCGTGGTCTCGGTCCCGCCACATAACATTAATGATACCGCCGTAAAGTTGTACTGCGTTGGGCAAAATTCGCAATGCGTCCGGGTTTGTTTACTCAATCGAACTTGACACTTATTATATACGCGAGTCGTGAGGTGATAAAGAAAAACTGATATTAACTCGGTTTAACCATAACCCAACTGAATCTCACTAAATCTCACTGCCAGAAACTATCTCCACGCACGACCGCACCGTCCGCACGTGCTGCTGCATTGCAGTCGATGACGTCACCTACCGCAGGCATATGCGGCGGGCAGGAAGTTCTAGCCCTCATATGTGCTGGCAGTTTAGCTCAGTTGGTAGAGGGACAGACGGGGTGCGGATGGTCCCGCGATCGACTCTCGGGGGTGCTGGGTGATTTTTCGGGTCAACAAAACAGTACTTTCCCCCCTCCCCCGATATACGCACAGAAAACATAGCTTTACTGGTTAGGGTTAATGGTTAAGTACTGCGAAATGGTTTTAGTAATAGTTATAGTTGAAGAATCATGTAGCCATCTGGGCTGGTGATACAGCCACGCCCCAATAGGTGACGACAGGCCGCTCCTGGTCAAGTTATACACGCCAAAGATTACAGTGGTAGTATGTTGGAGGGGGTGGGCTGCCTCGAAGGGGGTGTGGGGTACCGCGCCCGCGCCATTTTGTCGTAAAGTAATGGTTATGACTTCATGATACTTTGGTCGATTTTTTGAATTTTTGTATTGGATATACGTGCAAAATATAGGCCTATGCCTTTGGCATCATACTTTCCCAGGTGTATATATCATTTTAAATTTAAACTGTTCTAAAATGGACCGTTTTCTAACAAATTCACTCAAGAAAAACAATAATATACACCTCGGTATTGAAGTATTTGGTTTTGGTGCGGTTTTTTTACCCATTTTTAGCGGTATGATGGGTATCGACAATTATCAATTGACGCCATACGACGTAAACTTAGAAAAGACAACGTAACGGGCAACATTTCATGTCAAAACCTCCCCATTAAACAAATTCAGGATCCGCGCCTGAGTCAGCCCCCCCCCCCCCCCCCAATCCCCCGTAAATTTTAATTCTGGCTCCGCGCCTGTTGTGTATCATTGGTCTAGATCTAAATCCAGGTTAGAATGTAGGGTCCATTCTAACTGTTATTATTAAAACATATTAAAGAGAAATTACTCTAAGATTTTATCATGGATATTATAACCCGGTACGTTACATTTTTAGCACTGAAATCAAACACATGTTGAATATTAATTATTGCAAAGCCTGTGCGTTAATTTTATTATTATCTATATTGTATATGCTTGGATTCCATACATTTGCATTCAACGAGCCAATACTTTTATATGAGATTGTGATTGTTACGAATAAGTTTAAATTATTTCGACCTCTGCCTTGAACGTGTCATGTGGAAATACAAGTACTAAAATTGACCAAAGACCGTCGGATTTCTGATTTGTCACATTTCTACCACGGAGTTCTCAGTGTTAGGTATTTGTAAATGTTGATATAGGGGTCGAAAGTGGTCTAAAACGGTCAAGACGCTATTAAATCAACAGATCGGAATTATAGGAATTATAGAAAAGAGATCAAATTGAAAACGAAACAAAACTGCGAAGTAAGACTCGTGTGTATAATAGTTCGGCAATTATTCCGATATAGTAGCCCTATTAATTTCAAGTCTTTTTTAACCGTTGATTCTTTTGATTGTCCGTTACTTCAGTATGCAGATGATAGTGCCTTAATTGTTTCTGACAAAGATCCTGTTAAAATTGGGCATCAACTCAGCAAATATCTTAGAAGTTGTAACAAATGGCTCATTGACAATAAGCTCTCTCTCCACATGGGTAAAACGGAACTCATTCTTTTTGGCACAAAACGTAAGTTGAAGAACTGGCAAGAGTTTACCATCGAGTGTGAGGGGCAAACAATTCATGCTACCCCTTCTGTCAAATACTTAGGTCTCACCATCGATCAATTTTTGAATGGTGAAGAAATGGCTCTTAGTATCATCAAAAAAGTTAATTCTAGACTAAAGTTTTTATACAGACAGGCTAAGTTTCTGGATCAAAATATCAAACAAATATTGTGTACAGCTCTTGTTCTATGTTTGTTCGATTACTCTATTTTATCTTGATATGGTGGTATCCAAAAGCAGATGAGCAAAAGCCTGCAAGTTGCTCAAAACAAGGTTATTAGATTCATTCTAAATAAAGATTCCAGGTACCATGTGTAAATGATTTTAAAACTCTTAATTTTCTGAATATCCACAACAGAGCCAAACAACTCAGGTTAAGCCATGTTTTTGATATTTTTAATGAAGTTGGTTCAGAATATCTTAGGTTTCATTTTACCAGAATTTCAAGTATGCATCAACACAGTACTAGATCCAGTGTGCAAAATTTCCAAGTTCCCAAATCCAGCACCATCATTTCTGGCTCTTTTTATTATAATGCCATTCTAAGGCAATTTTTTTTTAATCTGTAAAAACGCATCATCTTAACCAAATCCATTGTTAATAGTTTTAAATATTTTAATATTTTATATCAATTTTAAATATGTATACAGTGTCTGTTGATGTATGTGTTGTATTTTTGTTTTCCTTAGGACCCCTTCGGAAATAAGCCTCCGGGCTTAAAGGGTTATCCTGTTTGTATCTCCCCCCAATTTTGTGTGGTTTTGTAATTTTAAGTGTATCTTAAGATTCTCTATATTTAGTATCATTGTCATTGTTATATATATGTGGAGATACCAAAATAAATCAAATCAAATCAAATCAAATTATTTCAAATGTAATCGCGAGTCGCGACCCATTTTATCCATTTCGACCTCACTTGGAGTCCACCTGTGCCCATTTTATACATTATTATGTCTTGTGGTGTCCAAGTGTGGTATAATATTGGATCCAATACATAATAATGATAAAATTGGATGATTTACGCCCAATATGTATCGGTCTCGCTATGAGTTTTAGAATATTGGGCTCGATTACGTCTCGCCCAATATTTTTAAAAACTCATAGCTCGACCGATACATATGGGCTCAATCTATCCAATTTTATATCATACTTCACCATGGTCCTACGAGATATTCTTTCTGGTTTTTTATGCATCATATTATAACCACTTCTTGTTTAATTGAAAGTGTTCTCTTCGCTATACACTGTTTTTATGTTTTGATTGGCGCTTGTATTTTTACCATGTTAACTTCCTATTTCAAAGACTTCTTTATTTACCAGACCAAGCCTCTTCCGGCTCGAAAGTCTGAAGAAACTTTAGATCTCAAGGTCATGATTGAAAAATTGTAATCATATTTATATCCCTAAATATACTGTCTCCTGGCATTTTCAAAATCATTAATGCAGGATACGTAAAGAAAACCACCCGAAACCTTTTTCGTTCTCGACTCGAATCAACGCTCGATCATGTCGATTTTAACGATTCGATTCGCTTTTCGATACTCGACTTCCATGACTGGAGTGCAGGTCGTCCTCCTACTTGTCTATACATTAATTCAGGAAACATTTATGTCCTTCTGTCGTGAGATAAAGAATCACTTGTCACCTGGAGTGGGCCCTTAACCAAATGAGAAATACTAATCTGATTAACAATATATTTCTTGCAGCGTGCGATTGTGGAACTATCAAGTTGCGCAATTCGTATCGCGCACTCGCATTGCTTATTGCGCCCAGATACGAGATTTCGCGTCGCCACAAGAGATTTCCACTAGCGTGCGCAAAGAGGTGTGGGGGGGGGGGCACTTTTGAAACTTAGGCCAGTCGGGGGAATTGAGGAGGCGAAGTCGAGTAATCAAAGAGTGAGATTGACTGAACTAAAATCAACATTACAACCACCGTAAATATTATGTGTGGTTACAAACTTTATGCTGGACCTTATAAGTGTTAAAAATGCAATTGTGTGCACGCTTCGCGCGTAGCTTCAATATTTCATTATTCAAGCTGAACAAGATGGCATCAGGAAAGTTTTCCATGATCGTTTAAGTTTAAAAACTGAACATTTTTGCGAGCGTCGCGCACTTTTTTTCTACAGGTTTCAACATTATAATGGGTCTCGAACCACACCAAATATTCTAAATGTTATGTGGAGGACGTTTGAAGCGTCATACTGTAAAAACTATCTTTTTATTGTGAAAATTCCCATTTTTTAAAAAAATATTTCTCATGTTTATATAAACAAAATAAATTCCCTTTGAGGCAAGAAAAACAAAGAAATGTGATATTGCTGAAGTATATAATTTATGGAAAATGGTGATAACTTGTTCCGAAATTCAAAGGCCATCTTATATCATATTTTATCTTTCAATATGTATCGGGTTAATATGCTTTCTCTATAGTACACTGCAAAATCATATTTACTGTCAATTCGATGTAATTGAGAGATTCTCAGACCGTGTCAAAACAAGACTGAAATGGGTTTCAATCAACAAAGAAAATAAAAGTGTAGATTCGAGCTATCATGTCAAATTCCATGTGACTGGCATGTATATTAGCAAAGTTATGAGAGAGTGTATGTAGAACTTACTGAATGACCCAGTAAGTATGACCCAGTACGTATGAGTTGCTTCTGTTGCAACAATGTATTAGGGATTTACCCCTTTCATTACCATTGTTTGGCTGTGGTTTGGCAAATACTGATAGTCTATAATAATAAGTGAGTTGAGCCAATAACAGAACGGAAGTTTCATTCCCTGCTGCACGCGCGCTAGTAGTTGGATATGATCCAATATCGAACGTGGGCCTACCATATTTTTCATCGCAGATGTCTATTGTATTTTTAGAGTGCTGTGTTAAAGGTATATTATGTGATTTTTCAAGGGAACGCCCTCAACATCGAAAAAAAGTGAAAAGAAGATTTTCTTGCAGAATTAGATTTCTGATCATAAATCGTACATACAGTCCAAGTTACAGGGCGATACGATTCTTAATTACTTCAAAATCATGATTTTAGAGTGAAAATAAACTGTCGGACAATCCGACAGTTTATTATTTTCACTCTAAATTCGCTCTAAAACCATGATTTTGAGGTAATTAGGAATCGTATCGCTCTGTAACTTGGAATGTATGTATGATTTATGATCAGAAATGTAAATCTGCAAGAAAATCTACTTTCTAAAAAAAATAATGAATAGAGGGCGCTCTCTGGAAAAGATCACATAATATGCCTTTAAAGCTCACCCTATACAGGCTGTCCCAAAATGATTAGTACCCATCGATGCCCAAAGTTCAATATATTTTTTCTTCATCAAAATCAATCAAATTAGATCCGTTGTTTTTCTATCATATTTGCTATACTGTACCTTTTCATTAGAATTTTAGATCATGAATATCGGACTTATTTTAATAAATTTACACTCCATTGTGTGAGACATGGTGATTTCACCTTTTGGCAAAGTGTAAAAAAAGAGTTTTTAAACAGCTTGTTTGAAAGAAACTAATACATTCTCTTAGTCTCTTGTCTGCTAATATCTTTGGTTCCTTTCTATTTTAAACTGCTGTTGTAACATATTGTTGTTCAAACCATTAATACTTCTTCATTTTGATTCAATTTCAAGAGTAAAAATTGATCGTCACGCATGAGCGACACCAAGCTTTGTTTCTATAATAGTTTTATATATAGTTTTGAGGCTAAACTTGAGGGCCATTTAAACAGGTAAAGATGTAGTCATGGGTAATTAGCAGTGGCATAGACTTCTTTTTCATATTGGGGATGCAATTTCTTACAAACTTGGTAAAAATGATAAATAGTCCCTTAGTGTTTAACCTTACGAAATCCATTCTCCAAAGTGAAAATGAAATCTAAGCCACTGGTGATTCACCAAATACCACTTCATTTATAGTAGTCCCTAAACACTTGTCAAATAAAACAATGCATGGGGTCAATCAATGTGACAAACTTCTTTCACCCGTTAAATTGAATTAAGGAGAAGAATTATTAATGATTTGAACACCCATAACTAATAATAGTTACAACAGAAAGACACACAAGATTATATTAAAGTAGACAAGAGATTATGAGAATACACAAGTTTCTTTCAAACAAGCTGTAATAGCACTCACATTTTTTAGCACTTTGCCAAAAAGGTGAAATCACCATGTTTTATATAGGCCTAATGGAGTGTATCTTGAGTTTGATACATGATATTCATGATCTAAAATTCTAATGATATAGCATAGTATGACAAAGATGATTTTAAAACAACGGACCCAATCCCATCGTTTTTGATGATGCAAACAATTATTGAACTTTGGGCATCTATGGGTACTAATCATTTTGGGACAGCCTGTATTTAGTACTTACGACCTCATCTCACAACATGTCATCTCTGTACCATGTGTGTACAGTGTACATAGCCAACGTAAACTTCTTAACTAACAGTTTTAATAAATGGCTGTGTGAGTGGTATAAACTACATTACATGGGTATTATACTAAACTGCTCAAAAAAGGTTATGTTAGGGAATATTTTTTTCAAGCACAAGATTTTCAAATATCGTGGGATATGTTCATTAAGTGTTATACAGGGTGAATAAAAAAAATTGTGCACGATTTGAAACGGCCATTTGACCTTGATGCGTGCATTGAACCATATAATTCTTGTTGTCTGTATAAAGCGTTGTTTTAAATCTAGTTTATCCTCCCAAAAAATGAAAGTAATGGACTAAAAAATAAGCAAACTGTACCATGTTTTGTAAACTGTCCGCATTTTTCGCCATTCCAATGGGATTTACACAGTTAAGACATGAATATTGCAGCAGCATGATGATGATATATGTATGGAGTGAGAGTCTAAAAGAAAGGCATTGTTGTGCCTGTAATTTTTACAGATTCCTAGTATATTAAATGAGCCAAAAGGTGGTAAAACATTGTAGAAATAAATATTACTTCACAAACTAACAATATTGCACAAATGAAATGTTCTGAAGACACTTTGTTTCTTGATAATTGCATTGAAAAGTCATTCACCTTTGCCTTTAGGTTCACACGGTATGAGTTACGGTCTTCTGCTAAAGGTGTTATTTTAAGGCCTACAATAACATGTTAGCTTCCTTGCAATTCAAAATAGCAGTGGCGTAACCAGCGGGGGCAGGGGGGCTAGAGCCCCCCCCCCCCAACTTGGAACCCTTGCCCCCCGCTTGCCCCCCCCCCCCCAAAATGAAATCATTTTTTTTCGCGCGCTATGCGCGCATGTCTTCCCAAAATGTATTCTATGGTACAAGCTTGTTTAGAGCTGAAATGTAGGTCAATCGTGCAAAAAGTAGGTGTAAAGTCGAACATTTTCGCGCGCTACAAGCGCATTTATTTACACTGAATGGAGCCCACCCATTAGGAGCCCCCCCCCCCCTCATTTCAAGTCACTGCCCCTTCTTCCCCCCCCCCCCCCAATGAAAAAGTCTAGTTACGCCATTGCAAAATAGAAATCATTTAGTTGTTTGCTGATATTAAGTTTTGTTAATGAAGCCTTCCTTCGACATGGCCACCATTTATTTTGCTGATGACCCTGTGTGTGCCCTGTCCAACATGTTGCGAACAGCTCGTCTAACCATCTCCTGTTGCGGTGTAGCCTGTCAATTCGGCTCTGACACGTGCCTCCACTTCTTGAAGACTTCTTGCCTTCTTCGTCAGTAGCAGGTGATGCTTGTATTCAGATTTGCCTTTTCATTTGATAACTCAGTATCAGACTATTAATTACTTATCCCAGAGTGAAAGAATGATTTTACAGGAACATTTTGACAATTAATGTGATAATAATGACCATTTTAGCAAAACCAATTTTACTGTGTGTAAAAATCCCATTGGAATGGCGTGGTCAACGGTCATTAGAGGTCATCCAAGGTTACAGGTCAACAAGGGGTTAAATCGTGCAATGAACACCGGGGGTAACATGTCAAACAATAATTAAAGGTCATCCGAGGTCAAAAGTCATCCACAGGTCAAATCGTAAAAGTTGCCTGATTGACGTCAAACTTGGAGAAAAGAAACATGAACAGCGGGGGAACATCATGACCCCTATGTGACCTTTGACCTCATTTAGTTGATCTCCCAGCCAGGGGGATTCGCAAGTCGTGACTTTCAGCCGCGTAGCCAGCCCAGCCACTCCGAGGGGGCAAGATCCCCATAGATCCCCATAACGGTCCCTATTTCAAAGAAACCAGGTCAAAAAACGGCTGATTTAACATGATTTTCCGCCCTTTTCGTCCCCATTTTGCCAATTTGCCCCCCCCCCCCCGCCCCCCCCCGCCCCCCCCCCCGCCTCCCCCCGCCCCCCCCCCGCCCCCCCCCGCCTCCCCCCCCGCCCCCCCCCCCCACTCGCTACGCTACTGCGTGACTTGCAGTATTTTTTTTATCAATATAAGCACATCGCAATCTATGAACATGATACTTACAAATGCCACCATACCATGATGAGATAGAATAATCAAAAAGGCATAACACAAGAGCTGAACAAATCATCTTTTTAATGTTTTGGTTTAAAAAAAATGCCTGCCTGATGAAGAGGAATTTCAGCCGATAAATTGAACTTTTTTTACTATATTGAGCAAGTGGCTGGGCACTGAAACAAGGGATTGCTGCTACAAACGTGGTAAACTTGATCAAAATGATTAATGTGTTGGATTAAACCAATGGGGCATCTTTGTGGTATGATATATATATCCTAACAGAAAATTCCACCTGATCAGTGGGCCTAATGCAACAGGCTTAGCAACACCTAAAGGTCGATATAAAAGTATTTTAAAACCCACATTATTATTAATGTTTTACCATATCCGTTGTTTTCCATTTCCAGTAAAAGAATCATCACTTTGGCGACGAAAAAACCCTGTTGTACAGGCAAACGGACCTCAAGTTCGGGTTGGTCATAATTATGGGGAAGCAACCTTTTTTGTCAAACCTCTTTTCTTTATCAATTAAAATGATTTATACGTTAACATGGTTAACACTATAGTACTTCCTAAACGGTTGCTATTTCTCCAGTATGTTGTGTTCATGAATTAGTCATTATTCATTTTCAGAAAATTGATTACATCCGGGCTTTTTTTTAACACTTGAGATAAATATGATCCCTCTTTAACAACATCCAAAACTTTCAAAAAATCATTAATTATCGATAATTATCGATATTATTTTACAAATGTCTATCCATAACAGTCGAAATCAATACCGTTACTACTTTTGGCTTGCACAAGTTGTACGAGGCCCTCATACAAAAGTAACGCAACGCAATCGAAATAGATTTGAGATATGATGTGAAGGGGCAACAAGCCGCCATTCTGAAGGGATGAGAATAAATCTGGATTTTAACGGATTATACTACAGATATTTGTTAAAATGAAGACGTTAATGGTTCTATTTGTCACGGTAAGTGTAAATCTTTTAAAATGTTCAGTTTTCCCTTGATGTTATGCATAATTTTTCTTCTTAAAGGGTCCAAATCATATAGGCCCTAAACCCGTTTGTCAGGGCAGGGATCAGTATAGAGACTCTTAGACTGTCCCTGGATTCTATATATTAGGGATTATTAGCATCATTCTCGATTTGTAATATTATTATCTGTATCCACTGAATACATCGAATTGAATTGAATTAAACAAAATTGAATTTAATGAAATTCTGGACGGAACAATGTTAAATGGACCCCGGGAGGATGTATCGTCTCATCTTCTGATAAAACGCAATTACGGTTTACTTTCAATGAAGAATTTCACACGTGCAAAACATATCCCAATTAAACGCTTCGCACCTTATACATACCAAAAGAAGTAAAATCAAGAGAAGAAGTATCAATGTATATACCGTATACAGATAGATGTTTCGTAACTTTAATTCAAAGATAGACCTATGTAATAATAACACTTTCCACGCGGCTAGGCTACAAAACAGATATTCAGAAACCTTTCCCAACTTTTTATCAACAAGTCAAGAATTATAGAACCAAGGACATGTTTGTTCTTATTTTAATGCACTTCTCATGGTGATTCCAAATATGGTGATGAAATCTGAGACGATTATAATCGACAGGATGAAATTCAATAATTTTGACATTGTTGAAAAATGTTGTGAACTTTTTGAACCGTCGTCTGCAGACGACTGCCGAATGGAAAGTGTTGAATCTAATTCTAAGTTGTTGAATCTAATTTTCACATCATGGTTACGGCACTTTTTGCCTTCGTAAAACTTACCGAACAAAACAAAACATACACCAACATCACCAACCTCTTGATATAGTTAAACTATATATTAATATGCACATGGTGATTCCAAATATGGTGATGAAATTTAATAATTTTGACATTTTTGAAATATTTTGTGAACTTTTTGAACCGTCATCTGCAGACGACTGCCGCATGGTGAAAGTGTTGAATCTAATTCTAAGTTGTTGAATCTAATTGTCACAGTCATGGTTACGGCACTTTTTGGCTTCGCAAAACTTACCAAACAAAACAAAACATACACCAAAAACATCACCAACCTCTTGATAGTTAAACTATTAATATGCACATGGTGATCCCAAATATGGTGATGAAATTCAATCATTTTGACGTTCTTGAAACATTTTGTGAAATTTTGGAACTGTCGTCTGCAGACACGACTGCCGCGTGGAAAGTGTTGAATCTAATTCTATGTTGTTAAATCTAATTTTCACATCATGGTTACGGCACTTCTTGGCTTCGCAAAACTTACCAAACAAAACAAAACATACAACAACATCACCAACCTCTTGATAGTTAAACTATTAATATGAACATGGTGATTCCAAATGTGGTGATGAAATTCAATAATTTTGACATTTTTGAAAAACTTACCGAACAAAACAAAACATACACCAACATCACCAACCTCTTGATAGTTAAACTATTAATATGCACATGGTGATTCCAAATATGGTGATGAAATTCAATAATGTTGACATTCTTGAAACATTTTGTGAAATTTTGGAACTGTCGTCTGCAGACGACTGCCGCATGGAAAGTGTTGAATCTAATTCTAAGTTGTTAAATCTAATTTTCACATCATGGTTACGGCCCTTTTTGGCTTCGCAAAACTTACCAAACAAAACAAAACATACACCAACAACATCACCAACCTCTTGATAGTTAAACTATTAATATGCACATGGTGATTCCAAATAGGATGGTGATGAAATTCAATAATTTTGACATTTTTGAATCATTTTGTAAAATTTTATAACTGTCGCCTGCATGCAGACGACTGCCGCATGGAAAGTGTTGAATCTAATTCTAAGTTGTTGAATCTAATTTTCACATCATGGTTACGGCACTTTTTGACTTCGTAAAACTTACCGAACAAAACAAAACATACACCAACATCACCAACCTCTTGATATAGTTAAACTATATATTAATATGCACATGGTAATTCCAAATATGGTGATGAAATTTAATAATTTTGACATTTTTGAAATATTTTGTGAACTTTTTGAACTGTCGTCTGCAGACGACTGCCGCATGGAAAGTGTTGAATCTAATTCTAAGTTGTTAAATTTAATTTTCACAGTCATGGTTACGACTGCCGCATGGAAAGTGTTGAATCTAATTCTAAGTTGTTAAATCTAATTTTCACATCATGGTTACGGCCCTTTTTGGCTTCGCAAAACTTACCAAACAAAACAAAACATACACCAACAACATCACCAACCTCTTGATAGTTAAACTATTAATATGCACATGGTGATTCCAAATAGGATGGTGATGAAATTCAATAATTTTGACATTTTTGAATCATTTTGTAAAATTGTATAACTGTCGCCTGCATGCAGACGACTGCCGCATGGAAAGTGTTGAATCTAATTCTAAGTTGTTGAATCTAATTTTCACAGTCATGGTTACGGCACTTTTTGACTTCGCAATACGTACTGAACAAAACAAAACATACACCAACATCACCAACCTCTTGATAGTTAAACTATTAATATGCACATGGTGATTCCAAATATGGTGATGAAATTCAATAATTTTGACATTCTTGAAACACTTACCGAAAACTTACCGAACAAAACAAAACATACACCAACATCACCAACCTCTTGATAGTTTAACTATTAATATGCACACGGTGATTCCAAATATGGTGATGAAATTCAATAATTTTGACATTCTTGAAACACTTACCGAAAACTTACCGAACAAAACAAAACATACACCAACATCACCAACCTCTTGATAGTTTAACTATTAATATGCACATGGTGATTCCAAATATGGTGATGAAATTCAATAATTTTGACATTCTTGAAACATTTTGTGAAATTTTGGAACTGTCGTCTGCAGACGACTGCCGCATGGAAAGTGTTGAATCTAATTCTAAGTTGTTAAATCTAATTTTCACATCATGGTTAAGCCACTTTTTTGCTTCGCAAAACTTACCAAACAAAACAAAACATACACCAACAACATCACCAACCTCTTGATAGTTAAACTATTAATATGCACATGGTGATTCCAAATATGGTGATGAAATTCAATAATTTTGACATTCTTGAAACACTTTCCGAAAACTTACCGAACAAAACAAAACATACACCAACATCACCAACCTCTTGATAGTTAAACTATTAATATGCACATGGTGATTCCAAATATGGTGATGAAATTCAATAATTTTGACATTCTTGAAACATTTTGTGAAATTTTGGAACTGTCGTCTGCAGACGACTGCCGCATGGAAAGTGTTGAATCTAATTCTAAGTTGTTAAATCTAATTTTCACAGTCATGGTTACGGCACTTTTTGACTTCGCAAAACGTACTGAACAAAACAAAACATACACCAACATCACCAACCTCTTGATAGTTAAACTATTAATATGCACATGGTGATTCCAAATATGATGATGAAATTTAATAATTTTGACATTTTTGAAATATTTTGTGAACTTTTTGAACCGTCGTCTGCAGACGACTGCCGATTGGAAAGTGTTGAATCTAATTCTAAGTTGTTAAATCTAATTTTCACATCATGGTTACGGCACTTTTTGGCTTCGCAAAACTTACCAAACAAAACAAAACATACACCAACAACATCACCAACCTCTTGATAGTTAAACTATTAATATGCACATGTTGATTCCAAATAGGATGGTGATGAAATTCAATAATTTTGACATTTTTGAAACATTTTGTGAAATTTTTTAACTGTCGCCTGCATGCAGACGACTGCCGCATGGAAAGTGTTGAATCTAATTCTAAGTTGTTGAATCTAATTTTCACATCATGGTTACGGCACTTTTGACTTCGTAAAACTTACCGAACAAAACAAAACATACACCAACATCACCAGCCTTTCGATAGTTAAACTATTATGTAAATAATTTTGAGAAAGAACAATCGTCAATCAATCAAATTTGTCGAGAACATGCCGTTAACACGGTTAGACCAGAGAGATGTAACACCTCCCTGATAATACGATCTTTGAAAGAAGAGTAGCTGAGATGCAATAAACTAAAATCCATTTTGGTACAGATATTGTGATGCCGCCATGTACACGGTGTCTCAAAATAATTACAACGCACCTTTAGGGGATTGTAACTTCCTCAATAAATGTCGGAATAGAACAATTTAAACAACAAAATAAAAGTAAAATTAGTTGGCTATAATTTAAAGAAATTTGCATTAGATTCAATTCCGTACGGAGAAATAAGCGATTACGTATATAAAAGTAGTCAAAGAACACTTCCATCCAAGTGTGCTCATATTGAATGATTCACACAACACAGACAAGAAATCAATCAATACTTCTCTCAAAGATAACATTCATTAACTTATGCCAGCTATTAGCAAAGTTCAAAATAATATTGCTCATAAAAGTTGTCAAGGTTATTTTCATCACATTTTAAACTTGATATTAAATTAGTAAATGTTGAAGTTTACTATCGCCAATTTGCACGAAACGTTCAATTTGTGTATCACAATTGGAAACAAAACGATGGTTAGCCTGAACATTGACAGTTATTGACCAAGTTCAAGATAACCAATAACATTGCACATATATATTGTAAAGGTTTTTATCTTCACATTTTCAACATGATGAAAATAAAAGCTGAAATCATATTTACTATTTTATTACCAATTTTGCACAAAGGTAAAATTATTAACGCAATTGAAAACCAAATTAAGGTTAATTTATAGATTAAAGGAGTATTATGGTAAAGCTCTCTCCCTCAATGAGTTGTATTGTTTTGTTTTCTGGTTGTTATGAATGTTACGATTGGTTTTATCCTTTAACATGAAGAAATGCATTTATCAAAGTATTCAACAATGCTGGCTAATTGATAAGATAATGATAATATGTAACCACCTGCGCAACTGAAAATCTGTACGTATGATACACAAACTTGGACCCTTTTTTACCCTTTCGGGCACCCTCATGGGTCTCCGCCACACACAAAATGTCCCTTCTCTACATTGTCATAAAAGCTGGCTTGTGTCGTGATTCAAATATGTCAGGTTACGTCCAAGTCTTTTCGAGTTACAATGATTGAGATGGAAAGCTGAATAGAGGTTATCCAAGTACGTGTAACCATGCGCAATGGACTACAAAGGGGAATCGCACCCGGCCTATTCTACATTCATTGAATCAGTGAATGGCTTCCAATTCATTGCATGAACCGTGCTACCAAATTGGCCTCCATACCATAACCCTAACCCCGGTTTAGGATTTTTGACCGGGATCACAATTTTCGAGGGAAAACACACCAACTAAATCTCCGGGAACCTGCCGGGATTCGATCCGGGGACCCTCCGTTCTCAAGCCCCACCTTCCAACCACTAAGCCACGGCCCTCAGCTACACATTCGTGCAGTATACTGCACTCATTATATAGGCTCGGTTGACTACGTCACCGAAAACCGACGGCGCATGCGTTTGGAGAGGGACTTTGGATTAGCATTTTTTAGCACTCAGGGGGTTAGGGTTAAAACAGATGCGTCTTCTTTTTGAAAATCTTAAACACAGTTATTATTCCCGACAAGATGGCAGCTAATCCGTTACATGGATGACCTCTTTATAGGCCTACTTTGGATAATTTCTTTGTATTTCCATATAGCAACAGCTTTTAGTTCTTCAGGTAAAATGATAGGCTCGAAAAGTTAACAAAGAACTCGTCTATAGACTCTGTAATGTCTAAAATTCCATCTCCTTATGATATGCAATTATTTTCTTTGTCGCAGGTTTGCTGTCTCCTTGTGGTTCGTCAGTCTTCAGCAGCCGGTAAGTAAAATAATGATTCACATCAAAACGGGAATCAAAACACATCATAAACATGATAAATCAACCGTATCCCTCAGTATATGGTTCGTCTTTTCTGTTATAAATCTATCGTCTTTACAATAATCCAAATGGATATGTTAGCTATTAAAACAAACGTAATATAATTTTCTATATATTTCATTAAATTCACTTGAATCTCATTATGTAAATTTCTCCAGCACCAAGAACAGTTTGGATGTTTCTATCTGGATTTTAAAAAACTGGACGTCACCAACAACAAAAAACACACCACGAAACGTCCCCTCCCCTGAGTCTAGGCTAGATCTGATGATAGTTCTCGTTCTCTTTGCAGACTTCCCGTTCAGCTTCTTCGTCAAGACAAGTTACCATGCCCTTCTGTACTCGAACGACACCACAGAGATCGCTGGTATCAGCGAGTCAGATTGTGCCGAGAAATGTTTGTACATACCATATGGCGGGTGTCTATCATTTGATTTTTACTATCCGTCCAGTACATGTTACCTGAGATCGGAAAGTCAGACCACGTTGGAACAAGCCAATATGACGACTAATAAATATTACAATTATTATGAAAAACTTACAGGTGAGTCCTTCTCCTTTCAATCTCCATTCTCCATTACAATCTAAGTGCTGATATTGTGTGCGCCGTGTCGGTAGCCTGGTAAATGAAGCGAAGTGACTGTGACGATTTCCAAATGGCAACAAAAGTCAGTGGTTCGGAAGTCACATATAAATGGTGATCCCGTGCATCAGAAGAGCAATACCCGCGCACGTTAAAATGTTATAGACTCTTTCGTAAAGAGTAGGGGATCATCCAGGTCTGTAGCTCACTCACACATCTAACGGACCCCAATGGAAATAAGCTAATATAAGCTTATTGGGTTATCCAGGGTCGTAGGACCCATATAATATCAAATGAAATAAAATAAAATTCATTGTAACAGGAAAGATATTATCCGTTCTCTGTTAAATTAAGATTATTATGAATCTTTGTCTGCCTATTTCTGTAATATAAGTATTTATGATTTGCAATAAGTTCGCGACAAGCAATATCAAAACACACTTCATAGAGATTAATCATCGCCAACTTTCTCTAACGAAATCTCACTAAAATCCCTCCATTCCCTATATACTTTGCGACAGTTGGTGGAATGACGATGAAACGAATGCCCTTTGAGCACAATAATGCATGTAAAACAAGGGATGCACGATTCCTAGTGTCGTGGAAATCTGTTGAATTCCTTAAACTTACCATATACCATCAAAATATATACATGGAAAAAAGTATCGCACCACATTTTTTTCTTTGAAAAGTGCAAATGTGGCCTCGAATTTTGCCACCATGGTGTGATATTAAGAATCATTTGTTTGCGTAAGCTGTCCAACAAAATGTTGTGCAATAAAAGGGCCACATTTCAGTTTGTGACGTAATCGATGTAATGTTTTTTCAAGGCCAAGGGGAAAATGCATGATTTTGTCCAGAAACATTCATGAAACAAGTTTGGGTATAACGCGATATTGAATAGACTTTAAAAACTTAAAATAGTCATTATATTAGTCACCGTTGATTTTGTTTTTGTTTATTTGACCTAGGTCAACACCTTCGCAATATTGCTTTTGTCATTTGAACTTCTTTAAAATTTGACCTATTTTGACCTTAGACCCCATAACCGTTGGGCGTACGAAAAAGGGAGTTTTTTTGTTTAATTTGACCCCAGATGACCTTTGACCTTGGAATACTTAATTGTGTTACCAAAGATTACAACTTTAGAGATTAATCATCGGGCCTCTCAATATCGCGTTATACCCAAACTTTTTTCATGCATGTTTTTGGACAAAAACATGCATTTTCCCCTTGGCCTTGAAAAAACATTACATCGATTACGTCACAAACTAAAATGTGACCCTTTTATTGCACAACATTTTGTTGGACAGCTTACGCAAACAAATGATTCTTAATATCACACCATGGTGGCAAAATTCGAGGCCACATTTGCACTTTTCAAAGAATAAAAAGTTGTGCGATACTTTTTTCCATGTGTATATATCTAAAGAGATAACGCGGTGAAACCAACCTCGTCAAGAACAATGAAGTTTAGGACTCAACTATACGTTTACTTTGCGTTTGTTTAGTTTCCTTTGAAATGTCGTCTTTTGGCCCTTACGATATCATAGACAATTCTAAGCTAAGACCTTTGGATATTAGCTGATGTTGGTGGTAAAGGATTTAAGCTTTATGTGTGTAATGTCTGTCTTCATCAGTAAAGAGTATACTGGCTCTTCTCAACGAGAATTGGCTTCATTGTTGTAGGACTTCCCTTTTATTATATTATACATGTTATTTAGACAACAAAGGTCCTCATCAGAGGGCTTCATTTCCTGAAACAAGTGTATCAACAATTCGAGTTTTTGTTAATAGCGTTTTTAATTTCTAAACGTAACCGTCTACTTTCAGGTGACTGTTCCAACCCTGCAGTAGGTTTAGAAGATGAAACGGTATCCTTGAGTCAGATCTCTATGTCATCCTATCTTGGGGATGAAGAAGAAGGACCTATAGATATCGGAAGAAGCCATGTGAGACTCAATTCCCTTGGAGGTTGGTGTGCGCATGAACTCACGGATATCAGTAACTTCACGGAATGGGTTCAGGTAAGACTGTTTAACATTTTCCGCGCGGCTATTGGTTGCATGTAGGCCTACCACATAAAAACAGATTTTTCAGGAAAACTTTCCGAAATTTCAAAGTCTTTTATCTCAATCATTACTGAACCAATACTAGGCATGTTTATACTTATTGTAATGCATTTCGCATGGTGATACCAAATATGGGATTGAAATTTAATTATTTTGACATTTTTTAAACATTTTGTGAAATTTTGGAATGTCGTCTGCAGACGCCTGCCGCGCAGAGAGTGTTAAGATATTGACATTGAATCAGATTGCAATCATGATTAAACAGTTGTCATTTTAATGCGATTGGTATCTTCTGTTAACATAGTTCTGTCCTCTGTTATTCTGTCCTATCTATTCTCTTTTGCATGTTTCTCCCCCGGGAGGGGTACTCACGTATGTAAGGCATACGGGGACGTGCCGCTCCAGTGGGTCGTTTTTTCATGAGACATCCTTAGCCATGGGTAGGCTTTTCAACTGAAAAATCCTTAGACATGGGTCCTGTTTTTCTATTTTCGCGAAAATTTGCCAAAATTAGGTCTATTTTCGCGAAAATTTGGTCTAAAATGAAGCAAAACCCCTAAAAATCACCCTTAGAAATGGGTAGGGGTTTAGAATCTCCAGCGGCACACCCCCGACCAAACCTGAGTACCCCCCCCCCCGGGTTCCTCCTCTGTTCTCTGTTCCCTAATCACCGGGTTCAGTTCAGTTTTGCCAGTCTCATTTCTAGATGTTTTTGTTCGCTGATCTGTGCTACGGGTAGTTTTTTGTCTTCTTTTTGCCGTTTAGTATTTTCTATCTTCTTTGTTCTTTGTATAATCTCTACCGTTCCCTGTTCAGAAGTCTCTGTTCTTTGCACTATATCGTTCCTTTTCTATACTCTACTTGCAATGAAGTTTGAAGTTAGGGTTTAAATTTATATAGCAATCAGGTCTACGGAAATTAGCGCAACAAAAATATGACATTTTAATCTCAAGTTGTTGTAGATATTGGGAATAGTTTTTTTCCCTTCGCCTCTTTTTAGGGACCGCTGATTTTTCCGCAGATCCTGTTTTTCGACGGACCAACAAAAGTCAAGAACAGCTTTTCTTTTAAGCCTCGCACTTCGGTTACACCACCAACGTTATATAAAGTATGATTTCTATACTGTCTATCTCTATCTTTATTGATATTGTATCTTATAATTTTATCACTAACACATTATCTACACAATTTATTTATCAAACATTTTTTTGGTAATCCACCTATTTCAATATTTCAGATTGATTTTAATGAGATCAAGATCCTCGGCGCTGTCGCTACCCAAGGATTCAACCACCCTGATATCCCCGATATCTACGTTACTGAATACTTCATCACTTACGTTCCATTTGAGAAGTCCGCTGTTTCAGGAAATGGTTCATCGAGTATTAATGGCTCATCAAGTATAAATGGAACTGGAGCTGCTAATTCTACAGGTGGATATGAATGGGTGCCTTATGAAGAAGGGGGATCAACAAAGGTACGTATAAGCCGTTGCAGAGTTTCTACCGTCATTCCCAACAATCCATTGTGTTGTTTCATTGTTTCTTTAAGGGCAGTGTCAACCCGGCACTTGTTTCAAAAATTGAATTTCATATTTCTCTATTATATAATACTTTTACATGTATTCTATTATTACCATCATAAGTTACTAATCGGAAGCGATTATTTCCCGTTCTATTGGGTGATTTTAAATTGTTGTTTTGGTAAGTTTGAGCCAGGATCAAAAACTGATTTTGTTAGGTTGTCTGAAAATCGTTGGCGCCAAAAAAGTGATTTTTGGGCAAAAATTTAGAAATCACTATTTTGGGGAAAATTTAATACCAAAAATGGACTCTCCGACTCATTTCATTTGAAAAATTGTATACTTTTATGTACATTACATTATTAGTTTAAAAGTTACAGTGCGCGAATTATAAGACCTAAATGATAAGAACTAGTTTGTCTTTTACAGATTATCGTGTGTTCTCAATTTGAATAGTACCTTATTGTTAATTTGAACGGCACATTATTGTTAATTTGAATGGCACATGATTTTCAATTAGAATTGTACATGATTGTTAATTTGAATATGAGAATTGGTCTCAGATTTAAAAGTCACATTATTGTTAATTTGAATGATGCCTTATTGTTAATTTGAATGGCACAATATTTTAATTTGAATGGCACATGATTGTTAATTAGTATGGCACTTTTTTTTTGTTAATTTGAATCTGAGAATTGGTCTCAGATTTGAATGGCACATTATTGTCAATTTGAATAGTACCTTATTGTTAATTTGAATGTCACCTTATTGTTAATTTGAATTGCACATTATTGTTAATTTGAATTACAAATTTTGTTAATTTGAATGGCACATTATTGTTAATTTGAATGGCACATTATTGTTAATTTGAATGGCACATTATTGTTAATTTAAATTGCACCTTATTTTTAATTTGAATGGCCTATTATTGTTAATTTAAATTGCACCTTATTGTTAATTTGAATGCCACATTATTGCTAATTTAAATGGCACATGATTGTTAATTTGAATTGCACCTAATTGTTAATTTGAATGGCACATTATTGTTAATTTGAATGTCACATTATTGTTAATTTGAATGGCACATGATTGTTAATTTGAATATGAGAATTAGTCTCAGATTTAAAAGTCACATTATTGTTAATTTGAATGGTACCTTATTGTTAATTTAAATTGCACCTTATTGTTAATTTGAATGCCACATTATTGCTAATTTAAATGGCACATGATTGTTAATTTGAATTGCACCTAATTGTTAATTTGAATGGCACATTATTGTTAATTTGAATGTCACATTATTGTTAATTTGAATGGCACATGATTGTTAATTTGAATATGAGAATTGGTCTCAGATTTAAAAGTCACATTATTGTTAATTTGAATGGTACCTTATTGTTAATTTAAATTGCACGTTATTGTTAATTTGAATGGCACATTATTGCTAATTTAAATGGCACATGATTGTTAAATTGAATTGCATCTTATTGTTAATTTAAATGTCACATTATTGTTAATTTGAATGTCACATTATTGTTAATTTGAATGGCACATTATTGTTAATTTGAGTGGCACATTATTGTTAATTTGAATGGCATATTATTGTTAATTTGAATGGCACATTATTGTTAATTTGAATGGCACATTAGTGTTAATTTGAATGGCACATGAGTTGCATTCATTCACAATCACCATCATGCCATTGGCCTAACATAATTTGAGTCGCCTATAGTATTATATATAGGCTATACCGGGTGGTTCAAAAAAAAGTTGACCCAAGTTCAAAATATTTTTTCAACCACATTTATAGTTTCATAAAATGTGTGTTTACTTGGTCTTGATCAGCAGTAGATTTTGAAATTATCCTGAACAAATGGCGCGTTTAGCTTGTTTGGTTCTTCAGATATGGTTCATTACAGAAAGCATGCACAAAACTGACTTGTCCACGAGAGCGTCATTTAGTTTTTATCTTCAATAAAACAGCATGCTCTAGATTCAGAATTGAAAAGCCCGCCCTTACAAAGTATCCCAATCTCTGTGCTTATTTGTCATTCACATTCAACAAAGAAACGTAGGTACGTAGGTAGGTATGTCATGCACCAGGCAGATGTTCCATATGTCTCGTTTTTTTCCTTTTTTCACAATTTTTTGTAAGTCCACTTTGTGCATTCTATCTCTATAAAGGACGCTCCCGTGGACAAGGCAGTTTTGTGCATGCTCTCTGTAATGAACCATATCTGAAGAACCAAACAAGCTAAATTTACCATTTGTTCAGGATAATTTGAAAAACTTACTGCTGATCAAGACTAGTAAACAAAAATTCTCTGAAGCTATAAAATGTAGTTGAAAAGTTACCTAGAACTTGGGTCAACTTTTTTTTGAACCACCCGGTATTTTCTAGTTATATTATAGTGTACATTTTCTAAGCATTTCAAACTGTTGAATGTTTAGTATATATAATTATAACATTTCTTAATAACAGGGCCGTATTGCATCGATTAAAAGTGTCCCGTTACTAATCTATTAATAAACGCCACGCCTTCACCCGAATATAACGGTGCAACATAAGTAGGCCAAATAATTGATTATTGGTAAACGTTGATCAGATAGGAATAGAGACTTTTGTTATTGAATGGAGAAATCGATATCGATTACTTTTAGTATTGAGTTCCTTATTATTATACATAACATTATAATACTGTGTAAACAAAAATAAAATAAGGTTTAAGACTAGGCTTAGGCTACAAATTAACACAGGTAAGGTTACGAGAAAAAAAGAGCGCCCCCCCCCCCCCCCAATATTTGAGACGTGTCGGTTGAGATTGGCATTGTCGGTTCATATTTGACAAGGGAATCATATAGAATTGGGATTGTCAAAAGTATAAAGATATCAATTTTCAAGCGCTATTTTATTGGGGCATGTGCCCCAATAAAATACATTTTAGGTTTCGAAATGTACCTCAATCATGGCATGTATAAAATATTCAAAAGATGCACGCACTACGCGCGCAGTGTTTAGTCGGTAAAGTCATGTCGGTTATTTTTTGCCCCTCCAATTTTGAAAAACATACAGCTACGCCACTGAAACCCAGACCTATACGGGCGGGCCCCGACCCGGGTTCTTTTAAAATAGAACTCGGAGAAATGTCTTTCGTTTGCTCAGGGTGGGGCGGGGGTCTTTTATTTTTAATATTTGAGATTTTTCCATTATAGGAACGGGTCTTTTTGGCGTCACGTAAAAAAGAAAACAAAAAGTCCTTTTTTGTCAATAATAAAGACGTTTTGAAATCATTCCATTTGCTCATGTTCTGTCTCCACATGTTCTTATGTACCCAGATGTTTGTGGCCAATAATGATCAGAATACGATCGTTCGTAATAATTTCTCCACACCGATTCGAACCCAGCACATACGACTTAACCCGACAGCTGTGGAGAATCACCCATGTCTGCGCTTGGAATACTATGGGTGCAGAGGTAAGAACTGATATGTGGTAGCTGCGAATTTCCATGGGGCGATATTTTTCCCGTAAAGTTAACATATATGAAAATGTTTGGAAAATTTCACTACTAAACGCAACATTTCTATTGTACAATTTCTTTTGTTAACCCACCAAAAAACTTGTGAGATAGGCTTTTACGACGGGTATTCATAATATAAGTTAAAAGTTTTAACGGGTTCGCCGTCGGACGAGTTTTAATCTGTCAAGCTTTCGTCAGGATTAGCTCTGACTTCTTCAGGACCACCAAAAAACATCTGAAAACGCCGGCCGTTTAAACTTAAATTGTCATATATATATTAAAAAAAATACTGTTTGGAGCACCCAGTAATCGATATCAGTGTGAAGCTAAGAATATCCCCCTAATATTTTATTTTCAAGCACATATATATACTACATCCGAAGCGAGAAAAATATTTATCGCTGTCAAATTTCAGTAAAAACCACTGCTTAACAGCATTAAAACTACTATAGGCCAATGGAAATGGATTGATAGTTTCCTGTTGGAGGTTTAAAAAACGAGACGAGGTAACTTTTCATTATTCATTATTTGGATTATTTTTCATTATTCATTATTAAATCAGAATTGATGGTTTTCGAATAGAATTTAAGGCACCCCACTATACAAACCAGTGTTAATACTTGACTACCCATTGATTTATATTATATTACACATGAATAACTCTTTTTAAACAATTTAGGAAGTATCTTAAGATGTGTTGTTGAAAATGTCAAAAAGTGTCTGAAATATTGCAACATTTGAAATTTGAGGAGGTTAATGCTAACATTTTCATTATTAACCCTATACCATGACACCACTGCCAATAAAATCCCTTAAAGTCAGCAGGAAGGGGTGCCTGGTATTTAGAGCCAATAATAAAATAAGATTTGTATTCAAGTTTGTCAGAAAATATAATTTTTGCTCAAATAATGAAAGTTTTGGTAAAACTGAGAATTTGTGGCGGGATTGCAACAGGAAACTAACAATCCATTTCCATTGGCCTAACAGGCATAAAGTGGCAATTTGCATAATTAGGCCATACCGACAACAAATCTTTAAAGTCACCCGTTTGAAACTCTCAAAAATGCAATGAAAATAAATCCTTACTACGCCATTTGTTTGGACCAATGATGACTAAAAAACGCCAGCCCCCCCCCCCCCCCCCGGCCCCCTGACCCCACTCATCCCTTTATCCCAAGTTCCCTTTGGCAAATGTTGACGGGTCAGTTTTCTCAAGGAGTTATTATAACTCCTTGGTTTTCTTTGGGTTTTTTTTAATGAGGAATCGGGATCTATATAGCCCGCTATATAGTCGTTGCCCCCGGGTCGTTGCCTTAAAAATCATTTCTTATTTTGGTCTTTAGTATATTCTTTTTATTTACATCGGAGTAAAACTGAAATTTAAAAAGGATTACCGTGTAACAAGATACTACACTATAAAGTAGATCTTTTTACTCGCACATTTTTGTGTATTGCACCCTGCACATCGGCACGACATGATTCACATGAATAATGTTTATCATTGGACAAGCTGAATGAAGCCTACATAAGGTTTATCACGAATAAAAAAAAAGCCATTGATTATCCTTTTCTGTTGCATTGTGGGATCGCAAAAGTGCAAAATCTGCCCCATCCTGGATCCCACAATGCATCAGAAAAGGATAGTCAATGGATTTTTTCCCGATTGGCGATTCAGGCTTATTGAAGATTGAAGATTGAACGAATCAGCAACGGGATTTTTTATAGATAGGACGGCAACACCAATTGTCATACGGGCTCTTTTTACTACCACAGCCCGTGTTAAAATTTAAAAGTTAAAAATTCGCTTGAATTTAGTAGACTAGATGAGTCGAGTCTCTGGCTCTTCTGAGATTTGCACATAAATAAAAAAGTAAGATTATATTTTGTAGAAAGTGTTTGCTATCTATATATTGTTGTGAGTAACGTATGCATGTGGAAACTGTATGTTGTATTGCTGTATTTAGATACAAAAGGTACATGTAAAATGAACAAGACGTTCAAACCCGGCTGAACGTCGCTTTGTTATAACAATAGATTCTATACAGACCAACAATCATTTGTTGTCACCATTGTCTGGCGTCTCTGAAATCGTTATAATCTCAACCACTTATATGTTATGCTACTGGCACACACGCGATGGTTCAATATAGTGATCACGTGATATTGTTATATTGGTACTAGCCGTGATCGATAAATCATCACCGTTATCAGACATGGCAGGATCCGATTAAGTGTCAAAGCGAGCCTATAAAATGCACTACTATAATACTACTCAAGACCCTTGCTATTCCATAGATCAGTCATGTATACCATCGGGCTGTTTTTGTAACGAATTGTATTGCACTTTTAGAAATAAAGCTTGTGAAGATTTCATTTCAAATGACTTTGAAATCCACGGCCCCAACACAGACATTATATTACATATATAGAATCCAGCTCCCCCTGAGTTGGAAATGACGCCATCACATTATTAGTGGCACCAGTCAAGTCCACTGGTGTGTGTGAGTCTACCAGACAGCGCGCTGCAATACAGACAAGTCGATCGATCGATTGGTAATTGATGACTTGATGATTGGTTTGCTAGAGAGTAGTTGAAGTGGAAGTGTGTGCATTGTCTGACAACAAATGATTGTTGGTCTGTATAGAATCTATTGTTATAACAAAGCGACGTTCAGCCGGGTTTGAACGTCTTGTTAAAATGATGTATCATTCATCATGATCACATTCCTTGCAGGTGTCCGAATTGTCCAACCCCGCTAGGTGGGCATATTTGCCAGTATTTACAGTTAATCCAAAAGTAGCGCTTCCACACAAAAAATGGCATCTTTTTTTTTTTATATATCGATAGCTGAACTTGATACCAAAATATTTTGCATCGCTTCAATTCAAAACAATTCATGGTTACGTTTTACTATAGGAAAAAGATGCAATTTCAGTCATTTTTGGCAAAAACTATTTTTGAAATTTCATTTTCAAGCTTTCATTAAAAGTGCACTATTACATTACTATTACCCACTCAACCCCAACCACAAACCTACTCCACCTTCCCACAATGCCCCCTACGCATCTAAACTACCCCTACAACCTCCCCTCCCCACAACAAATCCCCACCACACCCATGCCACCACAACCCCTTTACCATCACAATCCCCACCACAAACTCCCTCCCCATCCCATCCCCACCACAAACCCCTCCCCTTCACCCCATCACAAACCCCCTCCCTTTCAGGGTTCCCAGCCACTCAGGGAAATCAGGGAAAATCAAAATAACTTTTTCCAGACAGGGAAAACTCAGGGAATTTGAAAAAAAGACAGAAACTCAGGGAAAACTCAGGGAATTTGATGGCTCAAGTGGGTAATTATTTTGGTATTTTTCTGTCGAAAAATTTCGCGCGCTTTGCGCACATTTCTTGGCTCACAAAAGTCTTGTCGGTTCATTTTCATTTCTTGCCCCCCCAATATGAATAACCTACCTATACGCCACTGCTATTCAAGCTTAACAACATGGTTTCAGGAACGTTTTCTGGACCATTTTAGGGGAAAAAACTAGCAATTTTGGCTATAACCAACCCACATAATTATTGCCTTCCCAACTTTCGATAAAGTGAAAATATTTTCTCAGGGAATAATATAAATTTGTCAGGGAAAAATCAGGGAATTTTGGTCTTGTGAAATGCTGGGAACCCTGCCTTTCCCATCCCCACCACAAACCCCTCCCAGGCTCCCATTCACAAAACCCCTCCCCCACCACAAAACCCCTCTCCCACCATAAACACCCTACCCCACCCCCATGGCCTACCCTACCCACCCCATCCCATGCATCCACGCCACCACCCCCCCCCCCCCCCCACCCCAAAAAAAAACCCAAAAAATCTTCTCTCTGAGACTGAAGTGAAACTCTCACTAAACTGAGAAAACAGCACATCAGTCTTCAGTTCACTTGGCATAAATTTGTTGATAATGATATCATTTTGTGGGATGATTGTCCACCAGACCAGTGGCGGCATCAACATCATCCATTAACATTTTAAGGGTGAAAACGAACGGGAGGCCAACACATTTTGTGGGTCAAAGGCGTGCCAAACGTGCGAACATTTTGGGTTTTATTGTAAAAATTGCCTGAAATGAGCTTAATTTGTTCTGAATTAAGACATTTCTATTACGGTGAGAATTTTTGTTTTATCATCATGCTTGGGGTGGAAAACTCAGCCTTGCTGATCAAAATCAAATACCGTCTAGTACGTGTTTACGACGTCTATAATACAATTTGTCATAAATAATTGACCTGAAATGGTTGCTCTGTACAAAGTATTAATTTGAATTTGATGCTAGGTATACAGGGAAATGCCATTTTCATGAAATGTAATGGTACACCGTACATGATACATGTTCCTGGTTTGAAGGTTGCACATACGCTACGTGAACGAGCTAATCTAATGTGACCTGTCACATCAAAATGGACATGTTGGAGGCCCAAGTCAATTCTGAGTTATTGGTATGACTTAAAAGAGTACATTTTAAGCTTTGAAATGATACCATGTTGAAGGTAATCATGTGTAATCACAAGATATATGAATTGAAGAAGCATATTTTTTTTCTTCACCAAATAATATAGTGGTCTCTATCTCAAAACTGTGTTTGCCGACAATATGTCCTTTTTGACGCGACTGGTCACATATATAGATATAAACTAAAACTTACAAATTAACCATGTGTTATTAAGGTGTGAGGCGTCGTAATGGCATGAAGTTGTAACATCAAAAGTCATAAGAAATAATGGTCACAGGACAAGAGAGGTGGCATAGTCAAGTATTTGCTTTAAGTCCCCTGGTTGATTGACTCCAAATTTGGGAGTTTTGACCAGTATTCCTCCAATCAAATCACAAGAAGAAAACTCATATGACAATGTAGAGACTGAAGTGTCGGTTTGAGCAATAAGGCCCTGATGAAGGGTATTTCAAAATTGCATTTTATTGTTTACCATACCATTCAAAATAGTACTATCACATCAGCATTTTTTAAATTAACCAACATTAAAAAAATGTATTACAATAAAAAGCCATCCTAAAGTTAAATAAGTCATGAAATCATTTTACCGATGTCATTATTCCTATAACTGGGATCACAATATTGGAAGAGTAAACACCAACTAAGTCACCAGAACCGACCATGAATTGATCGGGAACCACCCCCCGCACATCAGCCTGTCGGCCCACCCACAAAACCATGACCCTCAGCTACTTAGGCTCACTATATTGGCTCGGTTGATTACCTCATCGAAAATCGTCCGCGCTTGGCGGTAGGCCTAGAAGTAACATTTGTAGTACCCTTTGTAACACATTTCTCTTGATCTTAACATATTCTTTGGAAGTTACAATTTTCAATTTTCCTTTGCAGATGATTGCGAACCCAATGCATGCAGAAATAATGCGACGTGTGTGGACGACATCAGTGAAGTCTGGAACGTATCTTGCACCTGTGAAGACGGATGGGTGGGGGACTTCTGTCAGATTGACTACGATGAGTGCGCCTCTAACCCGTGCCATAATAACGCTACCTGTGTTGACTTTGTCAATTATTATGTGTGCGAGTGCATATCAGGATGGGAGGGTAAGTATATGACTGAGGTAAAAGTGTGTATCTGAAAGTGAGTTTACCCCGGTGTACTTTCTTTACACTTATTCTACCTCGTGGGAAAACAATAGAAACCATTTTAACACTTTACACGCGGCAGTCATCTGCGGCAGTCGACAGTTCCAAAATTTCACAAAATGTTTCAAAAATATCCAAATTATTGAACGTTATCACCATATTTGGAATCACCATGAGAAATACATTAAAATAATTACAACAAACATGCCTAGTATTGGTTCAGTAATTCTTGAGATAGACTTTGAAAATTGGGAAAGGTTTCTGACAAATCTGTTTTGCATAGTGGTAAAACTGATAGCTGCGTGGAAAGTGTTATGGTCCACCAAGTAGATAACACATTGAATTAAATCAATTTACAAAGGGAAGAAATGAAATGTATAATTTTGGAGCAAAATAAACAATTTTCTTGAATTAGGAAAATAATGTTGGGTAGTATTTTGATCTGAGTGTCTTGAGGTCCCAGGCATGCACCAATTACAGAGGACAACAAAGTTTCACGCTGTATAAATGCTATCAGTATTTTTATTGCATGGTTTGAATGGTCATAGAATAGAATCCAGATTGGAGAAAAGATATAGTTGATTCAAATCAGGAGTGTTGGAAGCGGGGAAAGAAAGAAAGAAACAAATGACTTTCCAATATTCATTTCTTTTGGGCAGCTCCCTGTATGCATACTTTTTTAAAACAAATATCTGCAGACTTTCAAAAAAATAGTTTCCCAGAAAATTTGTTTTCGTAGCACTGTTCCCAACTTGTTTAATTTAGTATTTCAGCCTTGAATTTGAAACAATTTCTTTAATCAATCCATGTGTTTTCTTTTTCATTGCAGGCGTCCATTGTGAGAACGAAACAGAGGAGTGTCTGTCCAACCCTTGTCAAAATGGTGGTAACTGCACAGAATTATTCGATGGCTACAATTGTTCATGTGAAGCGGGATATGATGGGGCCAATTGTGATGAATTTTCCGGTAAGTAACCATTTTATCCAAATAGAGAAGTTTTTAAAAATCTCTCCATGCCCCTTTAAACCCTTGTCAAAATTGTGGTAACTACACTGAACTATTCGATGGCTACAACTGTTCATGCGCAGCCGGTCAATTGTGATGAATTTTCCGGTAGGTAACCAAATAGGTAAGTGTCTGTTGAACCATTGTCAAAATGTTTGTTACTGCACATGGGGTGTATATATTCCTCTAGAAACCCTACAACCATTTCCCAACACTTTCTTTATACACTTGTCAAATCTTTCCACAAATTCTTCATCGTGGGTAAATAATGGAAGAATGTAGATTCTACTTTACAGAACTATTAGATGGCTTTGACTGTGATGATTGACTATGAGTATGATGAGGTCAATTTAATGCTGGTTGGTAATACTTCTGGAATCCCTTGATTATTCCCCCCAAACCTTAAAATATCACCAGAACCTTCCCCCGTTCATCCCAAACATGAATTTTATTGTTTTTCTGTATTACTGCAATTTCTTACCACACTGGTTCTAAATACACTAGCAACCAAAAGTATTAGGACACTTGGTTATGGTGTCAAAATCATCCATTCAATTTGGAGTGTAATATTTCACTACGAGTTGAACAAATGTGTTGTTGAATCTCTTCTCATAAATTTAATAAATTCATGTTTCCGATAACATCTGCTAATTCAATTCCATGGAATTAAAGAAAAAATGTGCCTTCTTGAAATCCCCATACAAATTTCCCATTGGAAATAGCTCATGAATATTTCATCAACCTCATTATAGCCAATGTAATCCTATGGTGGGTAGTCTGACAATCCACTGAAGTAAAACTAATCCCAATATTGTCACTAGTCTTTAATCTCTCACACATATTGACACCTGATCTCTTCATTCATCTTCAAAATAAGATATTTGGGAGGGAAATTTAGTTTCAATTTGAAACCTTCACTTTTATATTTTAAATGAAAACCAACCAGATTCTCTGTACTTTTTCATAGCACCGACATGACCTGGGCACACTACACAGGGCTATCATTTCATCATGACTTAAGAATTGTTGTCAAGCTATTTGACTCAAATTAACTAAATATACATGTATCGATGCAAAAAACTTTAATCACTGAAATATTGTTACAAATGTTTTCCTTTTAAATAATAATGTCTTAAGTAGGAATATCATCCCAAATTTATTGTAACAAACTTTTAAGAGGGTTCTTATAACCCTAGAATACCAAAAACCTAACACAGTAGTTCAATAGATTCCCAGTGTTTTCTCTCAATTTGCAGCTTGAAAAGTGTTCTTATACTTTTGGTTGCTAGTGTATAAGGTGTTCTCTCGTATAACAAAACAATCTTTTGATTTGACAAAATTATGCTAGATACTTATTATATGAAACCTTCACCGATGCTTTAGTGTGCCATTTCATGTACATCGGAAAATTATATGAAATTAAAAAACTTTAATACGACTACATTTTCCAATGTTTATTTTGCTGACGTACAGTGGACTGTGCTCCAGGTCTTCTGGAAGGAATGTATGCCTGCTACGACGTCGTTACTAACAACGATACAGACCGTGAGACTGCTGAGGCAAATTGCGCAGCAATGCAGGGACACCTGCTATCAACAGATTCGGTCTGGGAACTGAGTCATCTGCGAGGGATTCTGCAGGACCTGCTGAACAGCACTAACGTAACATCATCCGATGTGTTTTACACAGAATTGACATGGGATGGGACGTACCTCGTGTATGCGGATGGCTCGTCATTGGATATACCGGTATGTTTTCATTTACAAGGGTTCCTTTGCTGGAAAGATGAGTTAATTTCTTATCGTTTAGTAGGTGTTAATACTGGAATTCCATTGGTTAACATGTATGAAATCTGATCCATATCGTGTAAACAAGAAAGCCAAACCACACGATATATTCCATATCGTCGATTAAACGCATTACCAGTAACCGCATTACCTGTTAACCGTGTAAAGCGATTGCTTTGTGTCTGTGTTGCTTAAAATATGAAACGTAAATAATAAACAAATAAAATGGCGGATGATATAAACGCAACTGAGATGATTTCTGTTACATTCTGAGGCTGTATTTATGTGTACAGCCGCAGCAAAAGGGTGCAGTTGTCTCTCAATCTCAAATAAAAGTTGAGATCTTAAGAAGAACTTTCTGAGAGAGTCAGGCAGAGGTGTGCAGATGGGGGTCGGCCAATTTTTTTTGTACTTTGGGGATAAGATACATGTTCATGAAGATTTACAATGATGGTAATAACAAATTCTGGGTACCCCCCTACTGGGAGATATATGACCCCCCTAATAATGACCCTTAATAGTACATTTTCAGAAGTGAAAAAAGTAATTTTTCACAATTTTCAGACTAGTGCCAATTACTGACAACATTATAATATCATTTCAGTTATGCTTTCCATCAAACATTCATCTTTTGTCTTTACAATGCATTAATAAAAAAAATGTTAAGATATTGGATTGTTCCATTTTTAGAGGGGGGTATAATGGCATTTTCAGGGTTTTCATTAAATGGAGAAAAGGCAAAATGAAGGTCAAGTTTGCAATAGCATAGCAAAATTGCCAGTGATTTTTTTTTATTGTTGTTTTCCTCAGAGCACCAATAGACATAGATGAAACAATTCAACAAATAAAAACGACGGAGACTTGTTCATTATTAATATATTCACACCATATACTCGGGCCATTTTCTGAAAATACAGATTTTAGTATTTTCATACTTGGCGTTAATTTAGTAAATTAGTTCTCTCAACTGAATGAATGTTGCATTTAAAATAATTATTTCTTACAAACAAGACCAATATTGTTCATTTCTACAAATAAAGTTAATAAGATAAAATAAAATTGGACTGTTCCATTATTTTCATGGGTAATTCCTACAAAAAAATCCTGAATATGTGAAAAGTCAGGTTTTGTGATGATGCATCGTAACATATAACTCGTGCTAGTATATTAAGCAAATTACAATAATATTCTTTAAATGTACAATAGTGCGATGGAAATGTGCTATTCCATAAGTTAATGGTACCCCCTCCCCCCCCCCCCCCCCCCCCACCCCCCATATAGAAGGCAAACATTTGTTAACAGACAATTCTGGGAATTCCTATGCCTTCTATACCATTCTGAAGGGACATGGATGTTTTCTGCGAAAAAGTAGTTTGAAGAATTCACACACCTTCCATGTGGGTGGGGGGGGGGGGGGGGGGGGGGGGTGGGTACCATTAATATCAGGAATAGCCCAAAATGAGACTATTCCACTCATTAAAGAGGGGTGTTTTGTTATATCCGGGCAGTATGAATTTGCAATACGTTTGACCAATCAGTTCCAATGATGACATTGTACAATTTATATTTTTAAGACAGCACTGTTCATGCTATGCCATAGTTTTCTAGGAGAATTTATAGTTACAGAAATAGTTATTTCCATGTAAGATCCGACTATCTGACATGTTGGTTCAATCTCCCAACTATCAAAATAGTGTAGTATGTATATCAATACAATACATATTTTGTTGATAATATACTGTAAGCTATTAACATACGCCTAATGCTATAAATATATTGTGCATGCAAACTCCAAAAGATTTAGAATTGATAATATAACTTTGATTTGATGGCTGGTTTGATAGCTGTGTTTTTGTTATAAATAAATTTGTTGGGGTGTTTGTTTGTTTGTTTTACAAAGACATAAAACGCCTATTCAAAACTACTTTGTCTATATTTAGACTACTGTTATGATCACTGCACATAATATTGTTAATAGAGCTGCGACACACATGAGCGTCAACTCCATGGGTTGACAATCATGAAGTATTTCCATTAAAAAAAGCAAAAGTAAAGACTCGTGCCGAGCACCTCTCTTTCATTAGCGTTTGGGCCAGACCCCCCCATGTAATATATAGCTGTGGGGGGAGGGGGGGGGGGGGTTCGGCCACTCCTCCCGCACAGCGAGTCTGTGTTACTACCCAACATGAATTAATGCCGGAACGAAACGTTTGCTCAAATATGATACCCGGGATGATACCCTTTTCAAAGATTTCTTTAAAAAAAAGTTGTTACTATTTCATCAGTCACTTTATGGTTAGAGTTTGACAATTTTGACAATTTTGACACCCGGTTGAGTAACTTATTTCACAATATGTTATTTCTCGTTTTTTAGAACAAAGTCTATTTCAAATGAAAAAAAAGATTCAGGAATCTATAAAAAAAAGAGAAAGGAACTTCTGATCCATGTTTGAACAAACATATACTTTCAGTTAGTCAAACCTACACCCCTATTTAATATAATGGAATAATCCAAGAGTACTTAATGACATGACATTCACACTTTAATTTCAGTGAGATTCAATTTAGGCTAAATGTTAGCCAATATCGATCATCAAAAGAAGGCCTACCAAGGCCTACCTGTAAGTGTCGCAAAACACCATTTGATAGTCAAAACTACAGGACGTTCACAGTTTAAAACAAACAATAAAGAACAAGTAATACCAAGACTTCCACATATTGAATACATACAGTGTGTTGCTTTCTCATTGAACGAATTGCCACACCTACAAAAACATGAATTGTTATCTGATTTTGAACATTTGAATAGTACCCTGTGAAAGAATGGAACAATCCAACATCATTATACTTTTAAAATGTATTTTATATATTTTGTAGTCTTTTGCAAGCAATATCATGATATTTCACTGAAGAAATAGTGAGTAATACTGAAAATAATACAACGGTTGTGCTTCCTCTATGATACGGGTGAAATTGGACCAATGTTATATAAAAGTTGGGGGGTAATAAGTGGTTGTGAGTAATAAAAAGTTGAGTCTCCTTCGTTTTGAATGCATTTTATTAACCACCTTAGATGTGAGGTTGCTTCCAGCAAAGATCAATCTTCTAACTAGACTGGGAAAGGTACAGTGGCATTGTAAAATATACCTACATTTCAGAGTTTTCGAAATTTTAAAAACTTTCGAAAATAAGCTCACCCCCCCCCCCCCTGTACGATAATGGAATATTCCAATGATAACAACTTTTTTCTGTGTGCGTGATAAAGACAAGGGATGAAACATCATATGTACAAAAGATAGTGTTCATAGATCTTCATCTTAGGTATCAAACCCTAGTCTAGATTTGGTATGAAACAGTATTTTTCAGGTCTGAAAAGTAGGTTCCTGGGGACCATTTTAGGGGTGGGGGGGGGGGGGGGGGGGGTCGAGTTTTCTGGGAGGGGGCTATGTCAGATTTTGTAATAGTCATTTTTTGTGAATATTGGACCAAACATGTTAAATCACCAAAATATGTTTGAAACTGGCTGACCCCCATCTGTACACATTTTCCCATAGTGCCTGACTTTCTCAGATATCTGCTTAAAAGTGTCGCAAAACACAATTTGCTATTCAAAAACACACCCCTACGGAATATAATGGAACAATTCAAGGGCACTCAACAACGTTTACATTTTAAAAGAAACAATAAACAACAGGCAATAACAGGATCTTTACTTCCTATACTGTGTGTTGCCTTCATATTGAAAATGATTGACATGCCTACAAAAACATGAATTTTCATCTGATTTTTGAATATTTTAATGGTACCCCTGTGGCAAAAGTGGAACAATCCAACATCATTATACTTTTATAATGTATTGCATACATCAATATCATGATAATTCACTGAAGAAATAGTGAGTAATAGAGAGAAAATACAATGATTTTACCATTGGTTTGACACAGGTGAATTTGACTTATGTTGAAAGTTAGGGTAATAAATGGTTGGGAGTTATTAAGAGTGTAAAAGTCTCCGTCGTTTTGAATGCATTTTATCAATCACCTTGGATGAGGCATTGTTCCCAGCAAAGATCAATATTCTAACTTTGCTGGGATTGGTACAATGCAAGAGTAAAATAGACCTAAATTTCATTTTTTTTGAATTTTTGAAAATAATCAATAATAGGCTCACCCCCCTGTTCAGAAATGGAATATTCCAAATGATAACATTTTTTTTCTGCATGCATGATAAAGACAAAGGATAAAACATCCTATGCAGAAAAGATGAAGTTCGTAGATCCTCATCTTAGGTATGAAACCCTAGTCTAAATTTGACACAAAACTGTATTTTTCAGGTCTGAGAAGAGTGTTCAAGGGGACCATTCCAGGGGGGGTTCCTATTTTCTGGGAGGGTGTATGCCAGAATTTTTAATACTGATTTTTGTGAATATTTGACCAAACATGTTAAATCACCAAAATATGATTAAAATTGGCTGACCCCCATCTGCACAGATTTTCCCATAGTGCCTGATTCTCTCAGAAAGTCCTTCTTAATACCAACGACAAGAGCATTTTGAATGTTTCAAAATGACACTTTTGTAGTTAAGATCGGATATTGCTTTCAAAGTTTTGAAGAAACGATACTGTAAATTTAGTTTCTTTGTTTTTAAATGCCTAATTCCATCAATATCTCAAAATGTATTTTATAGACAACTGCACCCTTATACCGCAACAGTACACATTTTTGCAAACTGGGTTTTTTCTTGTCAGTTTTGTCCTTTGCTACTTTCCCCCATGAATTGCACCATCATCATTTCTGTCGGATTTTAAACAATTCCCTTGTACATATGAGACTGGTGTGTAACTGCAAAAGCCGAGTAGGGCAAGGGTGTGTGATGTTATGGAATGCAGTGCTGCACCATTGCGTTGCGCAGTGTGCATTCAAAATTCTGATCAATGCAAGTGTGATGCTTGAATCGCGAAAATTTTGAACATATTGTAATTATATAGAAATAATAGGCGTATACGACGGGTATTAAACAAATTATAAACATTTTAACCAGGTTCGCCGTCGTGGGTAGAAAAGAGACAATAATGGGAAAACGATCTCGCCCGGGAATCGAACCCAGGATCTGTTGATTGCTTGTCAACTGCCTTTGTCCATTGGGCCACAAGACCTCGCATGGTAAAGCATCTGAAATTCAAACATTCAAAGCGATTTCGTTTCCCAGTCTCCTGCCACAAGTATTACCCGGAGTAGCTCGGGTCTATACAAGTGTAAATCAAGTGCCGTCCTCCCTGTAGAGGTGTAATACATAGAAATAATAGGCGTATACGACGGGTATTAAACAAATTATAAATATTTTAACCAGGTTCGCCGTCGTGTAATTAGACCAATATTCACTTCATCAAGCCTCGAATTAAGCATACATGGGCCAGGAGCTTCTTTGTAACTTTTGATTACTAAAGTAGCTCATGGTCCTATACTTGATGTGCAAAATTTTGAAAACCGAACGCTAAAACTTAGCAACCAGAGGTAAAAATCACCCAGCTCCTGCTTAATTCAAGGCTTAACCCTTCAACATATCCTCTACCACAGGATCCCACAACTGAGGTGATGACAACCACCATAGAATCCACCACCTTGGATTCCACCACGATAAGAGTCACCACAAAGGCCACAACGGTACAGTCCACTACCCTGGCAGCTACCACGATGGAGACACCAACGATACCCGGCACAACCTTGGACACCACAACCAAGGCAGGACTGACGACGGACGTCACAACCGAGGCAGGACTGACAACAGAGGAAGCAACAGAGGCTATGGCCACGGTGGACAATGATGAAGCAACAGAGGCTATGGCCACGGTGGACAATGATGAAGTGACAGAAAGCCAAGCGGTTGAGGAAATCACTGATGAGATGACCACTTTTGATATGCCGACCACCCAGGATGAGGGTAGTCGACGTAGACGGAGGCGAGATGCCGAATTGGATTTCACGACTACTTCCGCGATGGAAACAACTGCCGAACCTTTTGATCTGTTTGAGTTGTTGATGCGGGATAGTCAAAACCCAAATGATACTGTCTGGGCAAACGGTTACCCACATGGTAATGGTAGCTGTGTGGCGCTCATATTGCAGGGAGATTATTGGCGGTTTATTAATATGGAGTGCAGTCATAAAGCTTCCTACATCTGTGAACAAAACCTGGGTAAGTGTCAATTATATTTATACTATGTGGCATTGAGCTGGCATATGGTGTCATAATTTAATCACAAGTTGCAGAAATCCAAAAATGAGATTTGACCAAATGGAATTTGATGCCAATCTGTATGAATTCTTGCAATTTTGGTATGAATAGCCAACAGTTTTTAATACCATATTCCATTTAGACATCAACAATATTTTGGAGGAGAATCACTGCGGCATGCATTCTAGGCAGCTTGTCAACATTCTAGCCTGCTTTAATCTTATCAAAAAGCTGGGGGAATGGGGGAATACCAATAATATTTTGGAGAATTAGGTAACTATACTCTATTTGGCTTCCTCTGGACAGTGACAAAACTTAACAGGCGCAGCATTTACGCACGCCTATGTATTTTCCGCCTTTCAACGCTCGTGTGTATACGCCAGCGAGGTGAGTAGGCGCGTGAGTTATGTGCTGCAATTAGTAGAATACGCGGTTACGTCACTGTCTCGTGATGGCCAAATAGATTATACCTACAGTAACCTACTTATCATTAACTTTCCAGATCATCAAATGCGATGACAGAATAGCAGTCAAATTCACTGACATATAGATATGATCCGCAGAAGTCTTATTTGAGAGAAATTTGTTTTTTTCTTGGCCTTATTTTATGAAAAGTAATGTGCGATCATTTGGTTGTTTTGTTTTGTTTTTTAAATTAATCAGCAAATGGCAGTATAAGTGAGTGGACTAATTGGGACGAGTGCAGCGTGACTTGCGGTCCAGGCAACGGTACACAGATAAGGACCCGATCCTGCACCAATCCACCTCCGCTACTAGGTGGAAATAAGTGCAATGAGACAACAATTGAAGAAAGAGTATGTGGATCTATATGCCCAATTGGTAAGTTATCTTTGTGACTTGCCCGCTCCTTTCCCAAGCAACTATTGGGCAGCAACAGTAGTGGTTGAAATGAAACACTAAGTGAAACAAGTGTGTTTTGGATCTGTCTGATTGAATCACTCCCCCTACCCCTCCGCCCCAGAAGCTCTCACTTCCCCTGGGTAGTAATGAGCAAAATAAAACACCAAATTAAAGCATGACTATGAGGGCAACGGGTGAAAATACTGTCACAGTCATTTCCAAATTTCATTTTCCAATCAGATTCCACGTTCTAAGTTTTAAGTTCATTCGAAAGAAGAAATGTGTTTTTACAATTTTGTTTATTCCTTTATAAATTGTTATTTAAAAGCCTTTGGAGTTAGTTTGCAGCATTTCTGAAATTGGAACTTTGTTTTATAACCCCACACTTACTTGGTGGCCCTAACCGTTATCTATGATCCCACCCAAATCATAAACACAACAACCCTGACAGATGAATCAATATTTAAAAATCCTTTCTATAGTGGAATGCCCCGAAGGATACATCACTCGCTACGACACCTGCTATCTCTTGCAAATTGGCGTCAACGACACAACCACCTTCGACGACGCCAGCAGCTTCTGCCAGAGCAACATTGAACTCTACGGTGGCCATCTGCTCTTCGTCAACGACATCGCCGAAGAGTTGTTTGTCACCGATATGTTACTCAAGGCTGACACTACTACAGGTTATTTCATCGGTAACAAATGGGAATCGTCAGATGTGGTCTTTGAGTGGGAATATTGGAACGAAACTGTCAATTTGACTTCCTGGAGTGAAATAGGTATGTGGTATCAGAGAATTTTAACTGAGAGATTTACTATTGTTCATTCAGTTCCAAATTGGTGAACTTCCTTTACGGCAGCGAATGGATTCAGAAGAGCGTGGGTGGGTGCCCAAAACCCTCGCATAATGTAACTGGCGCTTTGTGAATCGAATGTGTGACGCTTGCATATGCCAAAGTAGCGCACGTACAGTTTGATTACTTTTGCGCTCAGAGAGATATAAAACGCATATTTCTCACTAATTTGGAACTGATTAAACTAGATTAGGGGGCACAGACATTTGAAAGTGGAATATGAAATGAACCAACTTATAGATTCCCTCTTTCACCCCATTTGTACCCTTTGCTCTGTATTTAAGACCTCTTTTTATTTAGCCTGCTTCATCCCTAACGCCCCACCTATCCCCACTCACACTTATCCCCCACACACACATTGTTGTCAAAATTCAGAAATAGAGAGGGCGAGAGTATAAATGCATTCTACAGCTGTAATCTTTCGTACAATTTGCACTATTACCACATAATCTTTGACAATTGAAATGAGTTATTCAAAGCCCCTACTTAAAGGGATAATGAAAAAGTGAAAATGAAGACGCTAGCAATCAGCTAATCGAGCTGTCAACATGACTCACATCTGTGACGTCACTGCAAAACAGCCCAAAAATACGGAAGTGAAATTGAAAGATCGCAGATGGATCGCCAGTGGCATGAACATGAGCAAAAAAACATTGATTATTCGCATTTTCATTAATTTTCTGGATCATCAATATCATGAAATATTTTAATTATAACCATATTAATATATATATACGACAAAACGAGGCAGTTAATTTTAGCCTTTTCGTTATCCCTTTAATGAACAAAGTGAGTTCTTCAGTGGAAATACTGTGTTTTCCCTACATAGATGCCCATTACCCAACTGATTCAACCAGTCTGCTTTAATTTTATCATTCACTATTGCATTTCAGGTGACAGTCCGTGGTACAATGGAGAGCCTTCCTCTGATCAGAACCTTGCCTTGTACATTAGCAACAGCGGCATATGGAAATGGAATGAAGAATCCCCAAACAGTCTGTTGGGATTCGTATGTGAAGTCAATCAAGGTATGGAAGGTGGTGGAAAAAAACACAATCTCGGGGTTATTTTCTACCCCTAGTCCCCTATTATATATAACTAACGCAATCTCATTTTTTTCCTACTACCCCTATATAACATATATAACATATAGGGGGTGGAAAAAATGCAATCTTGTTGTTCTTCCTACCTCTAGTCCCCTATATAACTAACGCAATCTTGTTCTTACACAATATCATGTTTTTTTCCTACCCCTAGTCCCCTATATAACTAACGTAATCTCAATTTTTCCTACCCCTATGTAACATAACATATAGGGCAATAGGGGGTGGAAAAAATGCAATCTTGTTGTTTTTCCTACCTGTAGTCCCCTATATAACTAACGCAATCTTGTTTTTACACAATATCATGTTTTTTCCTACCCTAGTCCCCTATATAACTAGCACAATCTCGTTTTTTTTTCCTACCGGTGGAAAAAATGCAATCTCGTTTTTTCCCTTTGTTATATAGGGGTTGGGAAAAACACAATCTCGTGTTTTTCTTCTATATATACCATTATAGGGGGTGGGAAAAAGGCAATCTCTGAGAGATTAGAAAGTTACATTACTGCTTACTGCTCATGTTACTCTTCTTTTATATGACTATTTATCCCCATACCTTTTTACAACACAAACAAAATGTGGTGGGTTTTTTTCTTCGAAAATTGAATATAAAGTGGTGTTTTTTTTCAAAAATTAAATAAAATAGGTTTAAAAGCCTGAAATGTTCCTCCAATGCCTCCAATCGGTTTTATTGAAAATTTAAAGATTCACTTTCACATCCTCTAACAAAAAGTCTTTTTGGATAAACATTTGAAGTCAATCACAGCATAGGGACTGGGGAGGTATGAAATGGAAATTATGCAACAGCATACTGCGCATATTGCACAAGTGACGCCTTTTCTAGATACCTCTTTTTACAAAATTATTATCGATTGAAAAAGTTTGAGAACAAAATCCTCCTCCAATGTTTCCAGTTATTATTTAAAATAGCAATGGGAAGCCTTTAAAATTCTCCATAAAGAGGTCCACATTACGATTCCTTATTAAGTTTGAGACAATCCTAACCCCTCTTTTCAAGCTTTTCCGGGGTAATAAATCTTCCCCTCCTACACCATTTCTATGATTTATTTCACACCACCTGTTCATTGCCAGGGCACTTGCCATGCACCTTGTCCACCTTAGGTGGAACTAGAAGCCCAAAGTGTGACTTTTGTAAGTTGTTATGTTAAGAAATTCAAACTTTAAACTAGTGCTATTTCAGATTTTGTAAAATCAAAAGCTCACATTTCTAGAAAAGTCACGATATAGTATCCCTAGAGCAGATTTTAGTTTAAAAATTAGCCCAACTTGGCGGGGTAAGCCGGGGTTAAAAGTTAACATGTGGCTAGACTGTAGACTGCAGACGGTAGACCTCATTTTTGAAAATGAAAATATTTAAAAGTGTATACAAATGCACATTTCACTCCTAGTGCCTCACATTGTTAGACAAACACAAAAGAAATGCTTCTTCTAGATCATCATGCAAAATACACTTGCAAATTTAAGTCATTTATGAATATATGCTTATGCCCCTCCACATTAATTTAGGCTAGAAGAACAAAAATGAATCAGTAATAACCCATATCCAATTATCCATATATTTATCTCTTCCACAGCTGATGCTAATTGGGGTACGTGGCAGAGCTGGAGTCAATGCAGTGAAGACTGCGGCGAGGGTAATCAGACCAGAGTAAGAGACTGCAACTACCCAGCTCCTATACTGAACGGTTCAGATTGTATTGGTACTGACAACCAGACAAGAAGCTGCTCCAATTTGTGCTCTACAGGTACGGTTAATATATTTATACTAAGCTTAGCCAAAAAGAAACAGATTTGTCTCAGAAACCTGCATTCATAGTAGTCTCGATAGATACCAAATCTATGATTTGGGTATCGGGTAAAAAGGCATAATGTTGAAGGGAACCATTTTAGACCAAATTTTAGTCACCTGAAAATCCTGTTTTATGACCCAATCACCCTTTTGGAGACTCAAAGTTGTCCTTGTCATGTTCTCTATCTATTCATGGCATTGCTATGAAAATAAGAGCTATCAAAAGTGTTCAGAAAAGTCGCATTGGAATTGTTAATTTACGACTAGCAAGTAAAACAGGGGTAAATCACAAAACCACCTTCGTCGGCCATCTTGAAAAAAACCAACATCACATGGTCAATTTGGTAATTTTGTTTTTTCTGGGTATGGCTACCGGATTGAATTTCATCCAAATAATAGATGCATATTGGTCAAGAACCAGGTGAGCACTAAATTTGTCTGTTATGTCCGTGAAAAATAGAATTTAGAAATCAATTATTTATGTTAATAAGTCACATGATAGCCTCGTCTTTTTGGTATGGTTCCCCTTACATATTTGCCTGAACAAGTACCCAAATCATAGATTGCAAGGACTACATTCATAGGTATGTTAAATAAACTAAAGGTGTTGCATTTGTCTTCCATTTTTTTTTTTTTTTTCTCTGTAAGCTTGAATCAACACGAAACTGATATGCAAACATACCTCGTAGCTTATTTTCTAAACAAAAAATTGCACAGCACTTAGCTTTTTTGCAAAATGTTTCTGAGAAAACCTTTTTTTTAGCCTAAAGCTGCCCTAAAAAGACATGCATCAGGCAATTTTAGTCATATGTCTGTCTCGCTCGCAGCTACGAACTTACATTCTTGCGTGAATTCACCGACGCGATTTCTGTAACAATATTTCAAAAGTATTTTATACAACTGTTTCACTCAGTGGTTTATTAGACCTAAACTCGAACCCACAAGCACTTTGGATAAACAATTCACGTTTTTCAAATCGATACTAGTTTCTGGGTGTGAGAGTGTTGAATAATGTATTACTGTTGAGGAGGTATTTCATGACAGCGCTTGAGACTACACGGCCTTTTAGGATGGTTCCTTTTCATTGATTTTAATCTGAGACACACATAGCTTCAATTGAAAATATCGGCTTAGCCGTCCCTTCTAAATGTCACTGATTGATGTCAACCATAGCGATATGGCCAACCTTTCTGCTGTGGTTCAACCTAACTAACAGGGTAATTGGGCTATGGGTAATACACTATGGATTGCTAGTATTATAGGTGTTTTTAACACTTTCTACGCAGCTATTACATGTAGTTTCACCATATCCAAAAACAGATTTTCTTAAATCTTTCCCAACTTTCAAAGTCTATCTCAAGGATTATTAAACCAATAATAGGCATGTTCGTACTTATGTTAATGCATTTGTCATGGTGATTCCAAATATGGGGATGAAAAAGTGTCGACCGTCTGCAGACGCCTGCCGCGTGGAAAGTGTTAAGTGTCATTGGTTATAACTTATCTGGCTTCATCACTCTAGCCGGCGGAGGGGTAATACGGCTGAGTACCATGACATAACATTACACATAGACCATACAATATACACAATTTATTATTTTGTGATTCTTTGTTTCTTTTAATAGTGTCATGTCCAACTGGCGACAACTACCATGATAGCTGTTTTCTAGTAATAGAAGACACAGAGACAACTATGACTCGGGCGATGGATGAATGCTACGTGAACCGTACCGATACGCTCGGATACCTTGCCTACATCAAAAACCAAGAAGAATTAGAATTCATTCATTGGCAAATCATCAACTCCGGCATCACAAAATGGCAGACGGTCTACACCGGTCTGAAGTACGAGAATGTGTTGTACACAGTGAACGACACCTACAATGCGTGGGATTACATGTTAACGTACGGAGATGAGGGGCAGTATCTTCTTGATACGGATTCCAATCTGTGGATTGATGGAGGACCATGGGCCGTTGGTTATCCGTCTGCACAGCAGTATGAATGTGTTGGGTTGGTTTATGATATCAGTGTGTACAGGTGGAGATTGGCGGATGTGGAATGTGACATGGATATGCCGTTTGTCTGTGGAATTCATCATGGTAAGGACTAAAGGGCTTAACCCCCTGAGAACTACCGGCCGATTGGTCAGAAAGATAGATACATCATTTATTGCACCAATCAGAGACAGTGTTAGAATAGCTGTATCCCTGATAAAGATTGGAGTGAAATATTTTACAAGCTGCATTTTAATTGGCTATTCAAATGAGTGTATCTTGCAAAAAAACCAATCAGAACCACTGTAAGATAGGCCGGTAGTGCCCAGGGGGTTAAAGCAGACTACGATTTAACAAAACACAAACAACTCTGTACTGTAAAACCACATAATTTTGTGAGGACCTTAAATTCGGGAAAATAAATCCCCGCAAAATAAACAATGGCAAAAGCTTTAAAACAAAGTCAAATTTTGGAATCGCAACATTAAATTCTCGGGAAAATGTTGGCTTTTGGTAATTTACGAAATAAAGCACCCGCAAATTATAAGTGTTTTACAATATAATGAATTTCTTTAATCTTGGAATACTGGTACAATGATTATTCCTACAAAGATGATCAAGTTGTACTTGTGTCAATGGACACACTCTTACATTTACAAATGGGTGATGATTGAGATTATTAATGTGATTTTAAGAGACAGTACAAAATCTTAACATCAGTGTTAACTGCTTCTCCCAAAGCGTGCTTTGATTATAAACAATGCCTATGATTAGGTGTTTTAGTTGCATTACAAGTGATAGTATGCATGTGCAAGAGAGCAAAGTGCTCTTGGAAAATATAGACAGATTTTCGGCTGATTTTACATGATTTGAGAAAAAAAATATCTAAAAATAAAATACAAATTGCAAAAAGTGGGACGGTCGGGCCCATAAAACAGGGTGTGTTTTTTGGCTCGCCTTACAACTGATACTATGCATGTGCAAGAGAGCAAAGTGCTTGATGATCTTGGAAAATATAGTAGGAGTTGATGGAAGATACCATATCAATTTACTCCGCAGAATAAATTGTACAAGAAACTGCGATAACAAGACAAAAACAATTTCACAGACATTCGTGAGTGAAAGCATGCTCATCACCATGAATTATATATACCTTGGGAACCTGTCATATGCCTTCATACAATGCCATGTAAAGATAGTGTAGGCACAAAAGTGAAGCTGAAAGTTTGTGAAACAAAAGTGCCATAAGGCCAAACAAAATGTTGTGTTGCCCTCAAGTGCCAAAAATCTTGAAGTCGGTTGGTCGATTTTCCTTCTTTCTTTTGCTGACAATTATTACTGACGTGGTTCATGACAAGACAAAATTGTTAAATGACAATTTTACTAATGTTTCTAGGTTGGTACTAGTTTAAAAGCAATCTATTCAAGCAAACATTTATTTTCAAGCAGAAACTAGTAATATTTTGTCAAATTGGGTGAAATTTAAATCTTTAAAAAACAAAATTGATGAGGGCAACACCACAAAAATAATTTGGGGCCTAAGTTGAAATAAACAGGTGTGACACATTGGATATATATACTGACACAGTGGGTAGACACTCAGTACTGAATGGCTGATTAAGTCACAATAAATACTATTTTGAGCCCAATTTTGCATTGATAATAATAAATTTAATTATTTTGTCCATCACAGAAAACTCAACCTATACCAACTGGACAGAATGGAGTCCCTGCACAGCGACTTGCTACTACGGCGACCAGTATCGCACCAGGAACTGCTCCAGACCTATCTTGGGTCACAATTGTATTGAGCAGGGTCTAGGTCCTGACTATGAGATGAGGAACTGTAGTGAGGATATCCCTTGTCCTGGTGAGTATAAATCCCTAGGCTAGGCCCTTGACATACGATTCATTCCGCTTGATCGCGTCACATATTATAGTTTCAACACTTTATAGTTATAACACTTCAAATTGTCGGCAAAGTAAATTCATATCCTTCTCATTATTTATCACTACATTGTTTCTCTTGAATCTTTCAGTATTCAGTAACTGGACATCATGGAGTGAATGCTCTGTTTCATGCGGCGGAGGAACACAGAACATGACTCGAACCTGCAGCGACCCTCCTCTGGGTTATGGTGCGGTATATGAATGTGTCAATCACACATATGACAGTCGGACAAGACAGTGTAACACTCATTATTGCCCAAGTAAGTTACGGCAACAAGAGAGACCCATTCTATGCCGGGGGGGGGGGGTTCTTCTACCAAAATCATACGTGGATGTGCCTGTCAGACTTTGCAATTCCGACTTTCAATATACCGGCATAATGCCAAATTAACACCCGATCGGTATACTAAACTTGGCGAAACGTCTACCGTTCAATATACCCCTTGTTTATACATACATACTTACAATAAACAAAAGGTAAGTAGAAAATTAGGTTCTCAAAAGTGTATTTTAACCAAAATTGGGTTCTCAAAAGTGTATTTTAAACATTTAAACTTCGGATATTGGCAATCCGTCAGGCTTTTTTTTTTAAAGGGAATCAATAAACCTATCTGACAAATTACACCCCTCTATATACCATCAAAGGATTATAGGGGCCACTAATATACCAAAAACCTTTCTGATTACCACCCATCGATATACCAAATTTCGCGAAAAGGCACCCCAAAAGGCAGGCACATATATATATACCACTATATAGTGAGTACCCCCCCCCCCCATGATTCTATGTGCCATGCAAACATAGAATTTGCATATTTGATTTTTATCACCATAATATTCCCACATTTATGAGTGCGGTCAGGGCAAAGAAACTTAGCGCATCATTTGAAGAAGAAAAAAAATCATTGTCAACCCTGTATGTTTGAACATTTGAAGATTAGCGGCCTCCATAAATTACTGGAACACCCCTACAGAAGACATGCCCCCCCCCCCCCCCCCCAAAAAAGGAAAAAGAAATACATCGACTTTTATCAAAGGGAATTCTCAAGAAACAATGTTTCTTTCAGAACGGTATAAAAGACATGGGAAATCATTAATAAAAAAATAATAATTGACCGATGTAGCGCTATCGCGAACGCAGGCACTTGTGTGTATTTTAGAGCTCAAGTGCTTTGACACGTAGCATACAGAACTTGTGTGTACGCATTATGCCCACCATTCGCGGTAATTCAACATTATTTCATCGATTTCTCCGTAATTATACCTATTTAGGCCGTCAAATTTCAGTATGATGATGAGAAAAATACGAGCTTTCATATGATATGAAAATCTCCGTATGTTTGAAATAATTCTGTGTTACGAAAATGTGATCGGGTCATCTACCTTTAATTAGACTATAGTGAAGACAGCTTTTGACCTGTAATTAAAGGTAGATGTTCCGATTGCTGGCCCGATTTTCAACTTGATGTTTTCTATTTTACATGAAAGGTCATTCTTAAAATGTTCACATTCCAAAAGTTTGAGTTGCATTACTCCAACGGTTCTATTTTTAGAACCACAAGGTCACAAAATATTTGCCCATTGAGTAGTACACAAACTTGCTGGTGGTTAACCACCTTTGGCAGTAATTCACCACATTTTAGCCTATAATATCTAAATGGAACATTTCTTGCCCTTACAGACATAAATGAGAAAAATATGAGGATTCTTCTGATATCAAAATATCTTGATGTGAAGAAAAAAAATCATAGCCCAAAAAAAGTGATCAGAACATACACCTTTAACACAATTAGATACATTTTGCTTTGGTCACGGGTGACGGATGACCTAACTGAACAGAAATCAATAGCTTCATCTACGCCTGTGTGCCGTGTAGTAAAAGTGACTTCAAAAGGGACATGTATTATTAAATAGATCAGCTTTCACTTCCATCAAATATATCTTGTGTCCTTAAATCATAACATTGTTGTTCTGTCAAAACCTTTTGGCCCTTCAGCATGTATAAAGCAATGTATAACCGTTGGGCAGTCTGCTCTAAACATATTCAAGGGCCAAAAACATATTTATCAACACCTTGTAAAGTGTTATTCCCCGACCATATATAAAGCAACACTTCCTATGCATAACTGTTGAGCAATTTTACTGTATACATGATGAAGGGCCCCGGAAAACAAGCAAGGTTTTGACAGAACATCGACGATAAACAAATTCACAAATGTTTCTTTCATCATCTCCTCTTTGCAGTTCACGGTGCTTTTGGCCAATGGTCAGCATGGAGTCAATGTTCCGTTGACTGTGGGGATAACGGCGTTCGTTACCGGCATAGAGAATGTGACAGCCCAACACCGCAATACGGAGGTCGCAATTGCTATGGGGATCCATTTGAGAGAGAAGCATGCTCTTCGGATAAGACCTGCACAGGTATATCAATTAATAAAGAAAGCCATTGTAAATAAAATGGTTTGATTTTGCTATGCCCTGGGAATTAAAAGCTGTAAGGACACAGAAAAAAACCATGTTCTACTGGTAAACGGACCTCTCAGGTAGTGTGAATTTATTACAAAATCTTTTTTTTTTAAAAACAAACAAAATAAATGCAAAAAATTGCAAACATTTTCCAACAATTTTATACTTTTTTGGGGAATTAAAAAAAGAGTTGATCAGTCCCGTAGAACAGGTTTTTTCGTAGCCTAAAGCATATTTTGGTTGGTATAGACTTATCAGGGTCATAAGAAATAAAATAATCTACTTTTGCGATTTGCATTCATCCAATTCATAATTACAGAAAACTGACTGTTCTGAGTAGCAAAAAGAGATTCTTATTGACATTTCAAAGGCTTCAAAGATAAATATATCCTCCAAAATCTAATTCACATAAAGTTGTACTATGTGACGGGAACCACATCTGAATGTCAAAGTTATTTTGAATTTGAAAATGTATTTTAAGAGTTTTCAGGTGGGGTTTTTTTCAACATGTAAATGATTTTGCATCATTCAAATTCATCTATCAGCGATACAGTCTAATTTTGTCTTGGAAGTACCAAAAGACCAAGAAGCCTCCACCTATTGGTTAATCAGGTGATTATATCCCTGATTAACCAATCAGAGAGCCCCTTTAAGATTTCTTTTAATTCTTTTCGCAGATCATATCTCCTCCCTAAGCACCGACCTACCCACCAGCCAGAGTTCTAGCTTCAACGATTACTACGGCAGCCATCTTGCCATTGATAGCGATACCAGTTCAACCTGTACCTACACGGATTATCAAGATAACCCTTGGTGGAAGCTTGATATGGGCGGAACCTACGATATCAAATCGGTGGCGGTAACACCTAATAAGGAGTGTACAGAATGCTGTAAGTAGCAATCCTGAGGGAAGTTTAGACTGGGTCCCCCCATCCCTCTATTTGGCTGCCATTTTTTAAAATGGTGGTCCAAATCAAGATACTGGGGTAAAACAGTATTTGGCTCCTTGTGGAATTCGGATCAACACTACGCATTTGTGCCTAGTAACAATAGAAAAAACCCACCAGATTAGTCCGATTCAAACTGCAGTGCGTCGACACATTGTCACGCCGTAGCGCGATGTACAACACCGTGTGAACCCTGTGTATTGTGGCGTGATGGGGCATGATAATTAATCAGCTTATCAGAGCACACTTTTCAAACTGTTTTTCTTAGTCTTTACTTTTGTGCACCCTCGCAGGGGTGTTAAAGGTATATTATGTGATCTTTCCAGGGAACGCCCTCAACATCGAAAAAAAATTGAAAGCAGATTTTCTTGCAGATTTACATTTCTGATCATAAATCGGACATACATTCCAAGTTACAGGGCGATACGATTCTTAATTACTTCAAAATCATGGTTTTAGAGTGAAAAAAAACTGTCGGATGTCGATTTTTTCCGACAACTTATTTTACTCTGAGGCTAAATTCCCTCTAAAACCATGATTTTGAGGTAATTAGGAATCGTATCGCTCTGTAACTTGGAAGGTATGTACGATTTTTGATCAGAAATGTAAATCTGTAAGAAAATCTACTTTCTAAAAAAAAACATGAATAGAGGGCGCTCTCTGGAAAAGATCACATAATATGCCTTTAAGTGAATGTGAGTGAAGATGGGAAGGATTCAGTCTGAGGGTATTGGGATGGAGGTTCGCATCTCTTATCGACTTTTAGATGTTACTTTTGTCAGAAAATAAGTTGCAAATGCATGTTTGTGATTTTCCTTGCCAAAGATGGACCCTTACAATTCTTCACACACATACGAGGGGTTATCAACAAGTGAAGGAGCTATATTGATGAAATTTTGTCAGTGTAATCACTGGTCCTTAAACACATTATGGTGTAAAAATGGTCTCATAAGTATGTTTACTTTTTATACAGGGGGCGCTAGATGCCAAGGCCATGTAAATCAATGACGTCTTTCAACGGTGCTGTGTACATGGTAAATGATAATGGCCCAATAACTGATCCTTGTGGGATGTCTTCAAGAGGAGTATGAGGCTTAGAAATTTTGTCATTTACAGAGATAAATTGAGACCTATGAGTGACAAATGACAACATTTCTAAGCCTCATACTCCTCTGGAGAAGGCGTCCCACAAGGATCAGTTATTGTACCATTATCAATTATCATGTACACAGCACCGTGTGAAGACGTCATTGATTTACTTGGCCTTGGCATCTAGCGCCACCTATATAAAAAGTAAACATACTTATGAGACCATTTTTTTTATTATTTTGTAAATGTTTGAAAATTGTTGCAATCTTCTAATTTTGAAAAATGTTGAAAATTCATCACAAATTCCTGACATTTAAAAAAAAAAAAAACCCACCTTAGCCCAACATTGCATCAGGTGCCTTGGCAAAAAAATACATTACCATAAAACTGCTATCTTATATATAAGTAAAAAAACACTTTATTAAAAAAAAACCACCAAATTATGCGATTTTATGACCAACAAAACACATTTTTGTTCCAAACCTTGTCTCAAAGACACAAAGTGTGTGAAGGCTTCACTACAAGTGCACAATATTCATGCTGACCAGGTCTGTGCGGAAAACGAAAAGTCAGACATGTTTCTGGGCCCCGGGGGTACTCGGATATTTTTTTGGTAGGAATGAAAATGAAAATTGACCCAAACATTTACCAAACTGTGCACTGTGCAGAGTGACTTACGATCTTGTACACCTAGTATGGGACGTAAAATAGGTAATAATTGCACTTGCGCACAATGGAGTAGCCGGGGGAGGCAAGGAGGCCCCAGTTTTTTGAGTCTGTTAGTTGAGATTGGCACTGTCTGTTCATTTTATAAGTGGAATCATGCAATTATGACGTCAAATTAGTATAAAGATTACTGCGCGCGCATGTGTGCCCCCCACCCCAATTTCTTTTAGGTGCTCATTTAGATCCAAAATGTACCTCAATCATGGCAAAATAAGTAATAGCAGAAATTTGCTCGATATGCACATATGAGACCTGTTACCACAAAATGAGTGTTAAGTCGCCAGTGTGCATTAGGAGATATGGTCCAATAAACATGTCAAAAGTCAATAGATAACAAAAGAATTTTCCAACTTCAAATTAAATTTTGACAGGGAAAACATTGAGCAATTATGACACGTTGCATATCATTGCTATCCAGGTTGTTCATAGCTTTTTTCTATGCATTTTGAATCTGGACAAACCTGAAAATAATATTTTCCTACTTAACTCTCATTTTGTGATGACAGGTCTCATATTTGTTTAGTCTTTAAAGTTTTGTAGGTTCACTTGTATTTCTCACTCTCCAATATGAAAAACCTAGCTACACCACTGCTTGCACACCTAGTGTGGTGATATCCAGTATCACTAGTATCTTGATGTTTGCGTGTAATTTACTTAACATTACAGCCCGACCCCGGTTACCCGACCCCCAATTATTTAAATAACTCTGTTATCCGGACGTTTTACATATTCAAAAATTATTTTATGGGGAAGACAAGCGCCCCATCATGTATTCGGCATTAGTCTACCTGGAGGTTTAATTTGATCTAAATATTCTAATTCATATTTATTATATGAGACCTGTCACCACGAAATGAGAGTTAAGTCGGAAAATTTAATTTTGCGGTTTGTCCAGATTCAGAATACTCAAGAAACAAGCTTTAAAATGGTATGCAACATGTCATAATTGCTCAATGTTTTCCCGGTCAAAAATCGAATTAAAGTTGCAAAATGCCTTTGTTTTCTATTGATTTTTGGCATGTTCATTGGACCATATCTCCTAATGCACACTGGTGACTTAACGCTCATTTTGTGGTGACAGGTCTCATATTATGACACAGCTTTTCTGAAACAAAGACTTGTGTTTACGAGAATATTTTGTTTAATCTTTATTCACTCTATTTCAGATGCTTAAGCTTATAAAATCACTTTTTCCCAATGAATACTTGGTCTTACTCATGTTACAGTTTAATATAGTTCACATATCAAAACAAAAAAATTCACATATCCGGCCGACCGTCAATCCCAACATGTTTGGATAACTGGGGTTCAAACTGTATACTAAATGATAATACAGTTGCTGAACGGCCGGGTTTCATTTTGTTTTTGTATTCGATCCTGTAGACCAACATTGCATGAACTACCTGGGCATGAAGGATGGCACAATAACAGACAGTCAGATATCAGCGAAAACTACCTACACCAATAGTGTCTGTAATCATGTCAATGCTCGTCTGGATAAAGTTGGTGGCACTTACGCGTGGTGCGCATTAACTGCGGATGATACCCAGTGGATAGAGGTTGACCTACTGGAACAAACCCATGTCACTGGTATCATAATTCAAGGAAGAGAAACAACCCAACAGTGGGTCACATCGTTCAAGATCGCTTTCAGCATAGACGGCGCGTCTTACATCAACATAAAGGAGGAGGATTTTGCAACTGACCATGTGAGTATTTCTTAACACTTTCCATTCGGTAGGCGTCTGCAGACGACAATCCAAAATGTCACAAAATGTTTCAAAACATGTCAAAATGTTTACATTTCATCGCCATTTTTGAAATCACTTATTTCAATGCATTTCAGCATTGAAATAAGTACAAACATGCCAAGTATTGATTCAGCAATCCTTTAGATAGAGCTTAACATTTGAGAAAGGTTTCTGAAAAATCTGTTTTGTAATAGTAAAACCAATAGCCATGTGGAAAGTGTTGACTTGAGTACAAGTACGGCTAACAGTGTAACATATCAAATCGTTTGGGGCCATTCAAATAAACTACTAAATGCAAAATTTCTATTGTAGAATTTCTTTTGAAAACCCACGAAAAATCCTCCTAAAATGCTGGCCGTTTACACTTAAATTGTCATAAATAAAAATATATAATTCGGAACACCCAGTAATCGACCTCCATGTGAAGCTAATAATATTCTCTCTCGAAATATATTTTTTTCAAGTGCATATATATTACAGTCGAACCGAAAATAATTTTTATCTGTGTCAAATTTCAGGAAAAACATGCGCTGTTCTGTGCTTGAAAGCTCGCGTTACACAGAGTTTTTAGACATTCGAGTCCTACCCCGGGTTCTTATGGACGCCTTAAAGGTCCCAAGAGGGCGGCCTAATGCCTGGTAATCGGGTTTGAGATGAAGCTAAATATATTTCCTGGTTCCTCGTGCAAAAATTAATCTGATTGGATAATCAGGGCCACCGTAATTAAAATTTAAAGGGTCAGAGGTTAATTTTTTGTAAACTGACATTTCCCATATCTCCCGTATTGAGAACAAACGGTACTATAGTGAATTTGTTTGCATAGTGGTGGCCTTGTGCATTGTTGCGTAGTCGAGCGTTAAGTGCTTAGATAAATACAACCTGAAAGCAGGTTAAAGTCGGCATACATAAAGGTCCCTTAGAGCTCAAAACGTTTTGATATGGTGTAGCGAACGAAGTACCGTGGATCACGGCATGGAGTCCAGAGGCCTGCTCAATGTTTTTTAGGTGTTTTTTAATGCACTTTGAGGGTTCCTGCCACCTAATTTCTTATTTAGAGAGGCAGTTTAATGATTCTATCCATAAAAAAAAATGGGAAAAAAAAAAAGTGCCGGTCGGTCAGCTTTTCTTGCCGGTCGGCCAGCGTGAGTGCTGGCTATATACCTGACTGGCGCCGACCGGCGTGGCGACAACCTTGATGGCACACACAGTGCTTTAAAGACTGGGTATACAAGTGATCATGACTCTGCTCCTACCGACTATAAAGCTAAACGACCCACTATGAAAAACTTTCCTGACCTACTGAATATACACAGTTCAACAAAATATAAGTTCCCCTTTAGATTATGCCTGATATATTTAAAATGAGTTACTCCATCTAAATGATTTTTGGCACACATAATAAAGTTTAAGCCATAAAGCTTAAACTCCTTTAGCCAATGAAGCGGAAATTGTGTTTGCTATAGTTCGCTGGTCTCCCGTAGCAACCTTCCGACCACTCTCGTTCCACTTCCGGGAGCCCGCGAACTCACTCCTTTGTTTATGTGTTTCTGCTCGTCTCTCCTTCCTATTTTTTATCATTCGCTTTTTTGTTCCGTACCAAGTAGGTTGATTTTGAAATAAAACCTCTCCCACCCTCCCAGTTGTTGCTCTTTGCCATGTTTCTGGATGATCCTGGCATCTGTGGGCGGCCTTGTTCCTTGATCATCTTGGCCGTCCCACTATTCCCCTTAGAGCCCATGTTCGGGGTTGATCATGGTTTCTTCGTACCCCTCCAGGCCTCTGTTCCTTGATATTCTTTGGCCTGTGGTTTGCCCTTCGTGGCATCGTGTGTGTGTGTGAGACCATGTTTCTGGATTTTTTTGGTCTCCACTTAAGGAAAAAAAAACCAGGCCTCTGTTCCTTGATTTTCTTTGGCCTGTGGTTTGCCCTTCGTGGCATCAGTCGTGCGAGTCCATGTTCCTGGAATTCTTGGCCTCCACAAAAAATCCTTCCCCTCTAAGCCTTTGATTCTTGAAGATTCGAGGCCTTATTTGAATGCGAGTAGCAGTAAAATTGTACTTATTTATATAAGTTGTGATTTGAGGGAGTAAAATTTGAAGAAACAGGAATTTAAATCCCAATTATTGAATCTTATATAAGAAATATTTATAAATGGTAAATGAAAGTTTATTATAAGGCCAAATGTAAATTATTACCTCATTGTATAATTGGTAATCTATCAATAAGGCCCACTGGTTTCTACTCATCAAGTAGTTATTTAATCTATTTACCATTCAGGAAATCAATTATTTTGTAAATTATCACTTGAGGATTTATTATCGGTGGTAGATTGGATTGTCGTATTTCAATTGGCGCATTTACAAATTTAATCAAATTGATTTTGAGAGAAAGCATTGATAATTCAAGGTTATAGGACCATCTTTTAAAAATTGACAAAATTACCATTCAGGAAATCAATTATTTTGTAAATTATCACTTGAGGATTTATTATCGGTGGTAGATTGGATTGTCGTATTTCAATTGGCGCATTTACAAATTTAATAAAATTGATTTTGAGAGAAAGCATTGATAATTCAAGGTTAAGGACCATCTTTTAAAAAGGTATATTCACTCAGACCTTTCCAATTTTATTTGGATAATATTGTAGTCTTTACAAAAAATTAACCTTGACTGTACTCGTCTAGTAGGACGACCAAAATATGAATATTTATCAATGTATTATATATATGGTATCGTACCCTTGATTATGCGTAATGCATGTCATGTAAAATTGCGAAATTAAATCGTCTTGGTACGGAGCCAAATTGCTCTTATCCTATTTTGTCTCCCCTGCTTATATAATTTCCGATGTCTACGGGTAATGTACAGCAACACTAGAACGGGGCTATAACTATCCAAGTGTTGTAATGCTTGAATGAGCACACATTGAATGGAGGAATACCTCAATTCAATAGTTGCTAAATGATGTATTGAAGAAGTACAACACCTGTGCGGTGTTCAAGCAAAGACCCTGGTTCAAGCTGCTTAACCACCCTACTTCAAATACTTGGGTATCTGGATTATTAAAAACACAAAAGGTAACTATATACATTAGGAACATTGTGTTCAACAAAAGGTAACTAGATTGTTCAAAGGCACATGCATACCTGAATTATTAAGGGCACCTGGGATATTATGATTATTAAGGGAACATGGGGATTATGTAAGGACATGTTCTTCATATTTTATACAATTTTCTTACACATAAAATCTTGTAGCAGGTCCTGTGCGAAGCGTGGGTGCCCGCTAGTCTCAATAATTACTGAACCAATACTAGGTTTGTACTATCTTAATGCATTTCTCATGGTGATACCATGGTGATGCATTTCAATAATTGTGACATTTTTTAAACATTTTGTGACATTTTGGAATGTTGTCTGAGATGCCTGCCTCCTGGAAAGTGTTAACACAAGTACATGTACAACTCTTGTGGTCCTCTGGGAACTAGGTATTTTTAGGTTCATGTTTGATTTGATAGAACTAATTATTATTTCTCCATTGTGCTTGTCATCGCAGAGATTGAAGCCTCTAGTATGCGAGCACCTCCATTTTGTGAGTCACGGCTCAATGTCCCTTATAAGGCTGTGCATGCTGCCATTCATAGGCGTTGTCAAGATAGCACCCTCATTTTACAAGTCACATCACACATACTCACGCCCATATGCCCCTATATGAGGTTGAACGCGAAAATCGGTGCAACAGACATCCGTGGTGCGCAATACGTAAGCTCGACCTCACGGCTATGATTGGTCAGCGGCCTTTTGTGAGTTTTCAAGCATGCGCGCAATGCTGATCAAAGTGTATGCATATACACTGCGTATGTCGGACTGTGGTCAGGAGAAATATGTGATGTAGGTCTATTAGCCCAAACCAGATAGGACAACCATTAAGTTTAACCCTTTAGGGAACACTGCATTTTCATAAGAACTTAGAGATTTTCAATACATTTGTTTGCCTTTGTATTGTTTTCGAACATGCATGCCTAAAATTGTTGTGATGCCTTTGCGAAAAAAGAATTGGAGATAAAGAACTGTATCGGAATGGTGTTCATAATTTTATATGTGTATCTCTATCTCTTTATCTTTTGAGGTATTTGAGGGAAACTCTGATAATGAAACGCCTGTTACCCAAATCTTTCCTCGCTATGTGACCGCCCGGTATATTAGAGTCAAACCACAAACTTGGAGCGGTTGGATCAGCATGAGATTTGAGCTGCTAGGCTGCGCAGCTACAGGTAAGTCAAAGACACAAAGACTAGCCCTGTTTTATAGACCATTTCAAATCAGGGGTCGCATTCTGACGCGTCTGCGCGTCCTAGACCTCTCACTTTCTAATAGTGACGCGTCAGGTTTCAAATTGGAAAGACTTGGGGGTCCCGATCAAAATTGAAGGGACCCCCTAAATTTGAAGATGTATGGAAATGGAAACCTTAAGAAATTCTGTAAATTACATATCCATCCTTTCCTCACAATATAGATTCATTGAAACTGCCCATAAAAAAGTAAAATTTTCAAATACCCAAACTTCAGGACCCCTCAATTTCTTGGGGGGACCCCTTAAATTTGTTTTTGGATGTCCTACGGGGTCCTGAAAAATGTCATGAGACCTCTCACATTTTTGATCCAGTGCTATCCCTGTTTCAAATCCGAAAATTTACGATCGGTTACGAATGTTTCCGATTAGCCGAGTTCCATAACTGGTGAGTCATGAAAACTCCTGGAAAAACACAAACATGTTTTCACTGGTTTTCACCCATCTGCCCGTGTGGTGGATTGCGCTGGCGTTGGTGAGAGATTGCCTCCCTCAGAAAGTTGTATGTTGTGGTGTTTCAGTAACAAAAATGGTGAGATGACAGAGATTCGGGATATTTAAAATTACCTTCACATTTTACCCTCTGCTCGATAAATGTTGAAGTTACCGGTGTCGACGCCATTGTTGATAAAAGACAAAATAGTCTCGCTACTAGTTTTACTTCTCATGGGTGTATGCTTGAATGTAAATAGAGTAAACCCCTAGGCGGACAACCAATGCTATGAATGCGATCGACCGTTACAAAGAATGCTCCTAGTCCATGTGACCTGTTTTCCGAAGATTTCCGATCTCAATTTGAAATGGTCTATTAGCAAAAAGTACCTTCAAGAATGATCCAGGGTTAACTGATTTAAATACAATCAGAAAGGTATAAAAGCTCAAAGGGGTCATTGGTAGACCAATCAGATAAAATAATGCTACCAATGTGGTACTTCTCTACATGACTTTTCGTTTTACATAATATGAAAATACTGTAAAAGCACTTGCCATCATAAAGTTTGAGGGAGTCGACACAGAGGTATGAGGTACAGGTTATTTATTTGCACAATCCGTCATTGCTAAAATGCACATGTTGGCGTATATAATGGTGTATCGAGATTTGTCAATTATACCCTGTGTCTGTACAAGACTCACCCGCATGTCGGTTACGGCGGGCGATTGATGCTCCCACATTTAACACCTTATCCTTTGCCATAATATTTGTTTGGCATACACTTCATTTAACTGATTTAACCGTTTAAAGCAGTTTGTCTGTCCTGTATGAAGCCAGAGACAGAATGAATCATACCGGACGACCCAGCCCTGATAATCCGAAATTAATCGCGCGAAACAGATACTGAACGCTGATTCGCAAATTATTCTGGGTCGGATAAAACAACTCAACTTTCTGATGGCAAACTAGTCTTCTTTGCTGTCGCTGCAGAAGACTTGATTAATTTCGCGAGTTTCCGTAAAACGTGGTGGATAGGGACAATTTAAGCCTTCGCCAGATTGTAGGTTTTGTTCATGTTGCCTCATGAGCTAAACCTTTTTTTTAGGGCATATTATGTTCACCTATAATCCATTTGAAGTGCCACTATAAAAATGAATATGTGTGGTGGGTATACATCATAAAAATAAATAAAAAATGAAATGGTTACTGTCCCTATTGACCCCGAAAAATAGGGACAGCATTATTCTGGGTAGGGAAATCACTAGTTTGTTTGAGTCTGAATCTGTTTCATTCTACATGTGGGGACTGTGGATAGTGAGTGAGTTAAAAAAAACCAATTACTTTGACACATTTTATGCCACCAATTCAAAATCATTTTTTGATAATATCTAGACGCACAATTAACAAGGAAATAAACAATATTTGATTTATTTAAGTGCTAGTAGATCATCACCACATATTTTATGCTTTGAATTGAGCTTTGAATTCTAATTGATATGGTATCATTTCAGTATTAAAATGTCATCTTTTCTACAAATCTGGAGACAAATTTTGTGTGTCATTAAAGGAAAGAATACTAATTCACCAAATATCACACTTATCTGTTGGAACTTAGCATGGAGTATCTGGTACACTTTCTGACTTTGGTTTATAACACAGTGAACAGTTATAGTATCATTTAATTTAACAAGAATTATAAATGTTTCTGGGCAGCACTCCTGTAATCTGGAAAAACCTAGTAAGTCAAATTTTGGTGAAAATTTAGTTAGACCCATATTTGGACTTAATAGGTTTTTCCCCTTCAGTTTATCAAGATTCCAGATGAAAAACTGTCGACAGGGAAGAGTTTCACACACTTAAACTTGATAAATTGAAGGGGAAAACCTAGTAGTAAGTCTTGGGCAATATCATGTTTGGCTTACCCGTTCGTGACGTCATATGGAATCAACGCCATAATATTTCACAGCTTATTCCCATTGGCGTGTACGTTTTTCCAGATTACAGGAGAGCAATGGAAACAATTCAAGAATTGTATCTGTTAATCAAACGGGGAGGGGGGGGGTCACGGTATCGACCAAGAATGTCTGATAAGGTCGTGGGGCCAAAAAGGTTAAGAACCGCTGCTATAGAACAACTCCATAAACCTGACACAACATTGGAAGGGCTACGGCGTATCCTCGTCAAAACAATAATGCAAACCTGCTTCTATAGGGACGATTGTCACTTTTGAAACTGGACCTACGGCCATTGAAATGACAATAACTCTGCTCCGTAACTTCGTATCTCAACAATCGTGGTGTCAAAATAAGCAGAACAAAATTATGCACTGGGTTATTTGCTTCGATTAATCCATACCCTTTTGGGCCGTTAATTAGTGGCTCATTTTTAAATGTCTCGATACTTTTTGTGATGCGTTTAGTATTTACATTAAAAAAGGTTGGTGTCCCTATTGACCCCGGATTGTATGATTTTTACATAAAAAAATGCAAAAAAGCTTGTAATGAAAAATCCTCTCAGAATAACTAAACAATGTCAAAGAGTACTGGAAAAGTGGTGACTTTCAGCCATTTCGCTTGTTTTTAAATTCTCAATTTTGAAAGTTCATTACATAGATTTATACACAAAATAAATATGTTCGCTTGTTTTTATTTTCGCGGTAGCTGCTTAGAGTGCAAAAGGCGCAAACAAATTAATGTAGAGCGAAAATGTCCACGTTTATAGTAAGTTGTGAACCCAAAAAGCTAGGTCCTGGTGCATTTTCAGCTCATTTGCTCTAGTTGTGCAATTAGGCCAACAACAAAAAATTGTTTGCTTGTCCATAGATGGGTCAAAAAAAGTAGGGTCGGTCGGTCGGAATTTTTTTTTATTTTTAAAACATTGGTTGTTCTGGCCCTATCCTACAAACACAAAAACTAGCATGCACCATTTTGAGCCTTATCAATGGCAGGCTAATGGCAATGGTTAATTTTAGCATGGTTTAGCCCACATTTGATCTGAAATAACCAACATATTTATACCCCATGACCCACAGCATAGCGTTAGAAACTTTTATCTTTAGATCCTAATTACTACGGTATTAAGTTTTATTCTGTTCAAAAGTATAACTTTTATCATGAACCATTTCTGAATTATTTGGTCCTTAACATGGAGGTGACATGAAAAGGGTATTGCCTCACATGAGGAGTAATGTAGGGTTCAATATAGGTCATTCAAATGAATGTTTTAAAAATTCAAAAAAAAACAAAAACAAACAAACAAACAAACAAACAAAATCTTTTTTACAAAAATTCAAAAAAAAAGTTTTTTCTGACCAGTCGGGACTGCCTCACACGGTCGGTCGGACGAGGACAAGCAAACAACTTTCTTTTTTTGGGGGGGGGGGGGCCTTAGGATCAGCAAGAAAGTTTTACCCACACCATTTTTGGAAAAGGTTTTTTTCAGACATTTATTTTTTCGATACGCCAGGCTCCAAATGCGTTCTTTCACATGATCCCAAATGCTATTTGGAAAAAAAACCTCACAAATATTATACATCAAATACAAAAAAATAAGATTTCAAAACTTTCCTGCCATTTTTGTCCCTATTTACCCCATTATTACGGTATTTAATTTTGTGAATTTCGCGAGGACTTATAAATTCGCTAAAAGTTATCCCTGTGAAATAAACCATGGTAAATGCTTATAATCATAAGGTTGCAAGTTTGAGCCCGCTAGGATCAACGTGTATATCCTTTGGCAAGGTATTTAGTCTCAATTGCCTCGTCCACCCAAGCGAAAATTGGGTAGCTGCTATCATTTAATAGTGCTCCTAGCCGGCTACCAGATAGATGATGTAAATGGCAGCGATAATAATTAGCCAATGTAAAGCGCTTTGAGACGGTGTTCCACACGGTGTAAAGCGCTATATAAAAACCGACTATTATTATTATTAATATTAAGTTAAACTTTCGATCTCAAAACAAGAAACAATTACCTGGAATTTTCAGGTGTTTCTACACCTATCATTAGCAGACTAATGACTCAACTTGACCTTTTGGAGGTGTGACGTCAGAATTGAGTCATAGACTCTTGGTAATTTGTACCTGCCCCCGTCTTTGTTGAGTGATGGTTGGTTGGCTCTGATGTAAATTGCCTCCTTGACCCCTCTTTCAAACCAACGAGGATCCCTATCCAGGATCTTGACTTTGTCTAAGTCCACGCGATGTCCCGGAGACTCAATATGGATATGTTGGGATACCTCGGACGAGGTGGAACTAAGACGCCTGTGCTCTAGAAACCGTGTCTTTAATGAGCGTTCAGTTTCTCCGATGTATGACTCGGAGCAAAGACCCCGGGTAGTCTGACCCTGACAAGGGATCAGGTACACTGGGCCTATATACAGTGTCCTTCTTCTCAGTTTTGTCTTTTGGAGAGACCAGAAGTTGGCGTAGTGTGCGCGTAAGTTTGAAATATGCGATTATACCGTTTTAAGATCGAAAGTTTAACTTCATATTATTTATCACCAACACAGATGAACTTTCATTCTAATATTATTATTATTATTATTATTATTATTATTACCTGCACATTTTTAGTGTTTTACAGTAACTGATGACTTTATCTTTTTGTCCACCGTCTATGTTTAGAGCTGGATGTAACCAGTGGAACAGCGTCAGCAAGTAGTATCCAAAATAGCTATCTACCAGCACTTGCGATTGATGGCGATATAAATCCAGACAAGAGTGCCAATTCCTGTTGGAAGAAAGGTTAGTATAATGCTGTGAGGTAGCATTATCATATTGGTCCATTGCCACGGAGAGGATATTAACCCTAACCTCAAAATCGGCTATGCAGGAAGTTTTATGATTGTATAGAGGTGATTTTGACGGGGTGATTTCAAATCGGAATGATGCCATCTCATAGCTGTTGAACATTTTGAGAAATAAGGGGGTACAGTTTTGGGAGGGGGACATTTTCAAAATTACTTTACAGACACAACTAATAAATCAACTTGCAGCTCTTTGTTTACTGATCACAAAAATATATAGTTTGACACGGTTATGACTCACATTATTGAAGTTATGAGGCAAAGGTCAAGTTCAAATCATTTGAATTTTCAATGAAATTAAATTGTCTTGAACATTTTTAGAAATTTGTAAATATTTTTGAAAAACTTTTTGAAAAGTGTGTTGATTTTTTTTTTTGGGGGGGGGGGGGGAATGCCTGACCGACCGACCCTACACCTGAGGGTCCATTTCTCCATAGAACAAGGTGGGTTTTTTCCGTCACCTAAACAGCATTTGATGAAGTGATGATCCTGTGTTGATTGCCAATGAATGGTCTTTCTAGATATTTGAGCAACCAGAAGATTATCCATATGTGTCTTAGATTAAACTGCCCCTCATCTCCATTCATAATGGTCCAATGTTTTCTTATATGACCTCCTTTACCCATATTTTGTATTTGTCTGTCTCTTTGCCTACTATCTTTGTAGACTGGGTCCCTGCGTCCCTCTATATGGCCGCCATCTTTACAAATGGCGGACCAAAAAGAGGGACTGGGAAAAGATTCCACATGTACACTGCCGCCCAAAAGTATTTCTCCCCCTGGAAGCTTGTAAGTTATCACTGTGTTGTCGACAAAGTATTAAACCATCAGACCAAATTACCATTTCATTGTGTTCATTGTACATTTTATACCAATAAATTCATGTTTCCTATTCATATTCATGATTTAAAAGCATTACAATTCATGATTTTATAGAGCGAGTTAAAATTCCAATGTAAAATTGCTGTAGTAAATCACCTCATGAATATCAATTGATAATCAATTATTTCATCTTCACAAAGGACCGCTCAATAAACAACATACCAAGACAAAATAAATCCTTTTTTCTACTATGCCACCGTCTCTTCTCAATCCCAAACAATAGGGCGCTAGACTATCCTATTCAAATCAGATGAATAGGATACTTATTGTGTCCATCCTCTAACAGTACTTATTTACAGTCAATGGGTCCCTGGTGATTTTTAACTTGTCGAATTTTCGTTATTACGGCCCGATATGATTTGGGTTTAAAAAGATAAGTTTCTGCCAAAAACATAGTTCGACGTCAGAAAAATAACTTGATATAGCTGGAATGGTTCCTTCTAAAGGTCTTCCAATAAACTGCGCATGCCAATTATCATTTATAAATTTCTGCACATGGAGTTTTCCATCACCAGTTGATCTCAGTTGAAAATTCCCATAGCGTTACACTGCTGATAATGAGCTAATACTAATAGATATTCGTGTGGTGATTTACTATGGCAATTTTACAATGGAGTTTTGACTTGCCTGAGAAAACCATGAATTGTAATGCTTTTAAATCATGAATCTGAATAGGAAACATGAATTTATTGGTATAAAATGTACAATGAACACAATGAAATGATAATTGGGTCTGATGGTTTAATACTTTGTTGACAACACAGTGATAACTTGCAAGCTTCCAGGGGAGAAATACTTTTGGGCGGCAGTGTATTTAGCATATGAATATGCATACCAATACCGAGCATGCGCATTTGTACACAGCAACAACAGAAATACTACTTGATTGGTCCAATTCAAAGGGAGTGCATCGAACGACCGTCACGCTGCGCCACGGGACGCAAATCCTCCTGTATTTTGTCCAGTCTTCGCATTCTAGTACTAAGCTTGCAGGGACCGTGTGTAAAATAGGGAAGACATGAAGGATCGAGTCTAACTATCTTTGCCTCAACATCACCTGAGGCATGTTGTAAACTTGACCAGATACCTACTTGACAGTTCTGATAAACATCTTCAATAATGATTCAAAACCTCATGAATATACGCGATACGTGCGACCCAATCAAATGCCGTCCTACTGGTCGTACGCACAAATGAGCCCAGGTCACTAATGGAGAACCAAGTACCTCCGTGTAAACAATAGTAACCCGCGTATAATGCGTATCAAGTTCTATCACCAAAATAATTTGCGTAATGCCACGAACGCATGGCGTATTTGCACAACGCAGTAGTTACGTGATGTGTGAGTGGTTCGCTTGCACGTTTTTAGATTAGATTGATCAATTTGTTACGGGTGAAGCATGGTTAAATTGCTGTGAAGTTTAACTTTTTAAATAAATAAGTAACGTCCGTATCATTAAAATTGATGGTTTTGAATCAGAATAATGACTTTGATCAGTTGTTTTGTAAGTAACTGTGAAGAATTAAACATTTTACTTTGAGACATCAGAATTTCCGTCGGGGCTTCGCCCCTCGTGCAATCCCTTGGTTCCAAAGTGATAATGTTTTGATTATGTTCGTATTATAATTCAGTCAGTTCAAGATTTGTTTCAGATCATGTTTTCTTTTCATTCACATTTCTGTGCTTTACTGCTTTCAAACGCTGTCTGTTTTTGTTTGCTTCACTGTGATGTTGTTTTCTCGTTTGTTAATTGCGCCTTGGATTAGATCTTGTTTCTAGATAAATGGTGCATTATAAATGCTTATTTGTTATTATTATTAGTTATATTAGCTCCAAATTGGTGAACCTGCCTACAGCAGCAAATTAATTCAGAAGAGCGTGGGCGTGCAAAACGCTCGCGTGGTGCAACATGGCGCGTTGTAAATCGTTCTAAAAACGTCGGGCCTGTAGAACAGGGTTTTTTCTCATCGCCTAATGGACCTTGATACTTGTCGGCAGGAAGTGTGATTGGTCAATTATACCAAAGTATATTATTTTCCCAGGCTTTTTGAACCGTGCGCTGTTGCATTTGTGCACCAGTGAGTGCATTGGAATATTTACAAAACTAATGGTAATGATTTATCATTTGGTTTGATTTTTAGCTCATGAAGAATCTACTTCTGGCGGATGGTGGATGGTGGACCTTGGGACCAGTCAGTGTGTCGGTAAAGTTGTCATCTACAACAGGGGCGATAGTGAGTATCAGAGGCTAGGGTTTAGAATCAAGATCAATTTCAAAAGTAACCAAAACATTAAAAATGCAACATGAATTTTATTAGGCTATTAAAAAAAAGTGTTTTGTTTTGTTACAAGTTTATTTCAAAAATAATGAATTTCTGTAGAGTTAATATAGAACTTTTTCCGTAATTCAAATTTTATGTAAGGTAAGTGTGTGCAACCTGCGGCCCCGCAAGCCGCATGCTACCCGCCAGCCTATAATCTGCGGCCCGCAAAGCAATCCCAAAATTCCTATTGATGCAGCCCGTTTTCACCGGAACTCCCTAGGTTACACAAATGGCAGATTGATCTAGTGGTGTGCTGCATTTAGTAAATTTAACTAGAGGCGTGATTGCGTCTTAAAATCCCTTGTTAAAATGGTGCTTGCAGCAGTAGCAGCGAGTATTACTCCTCCTCCATACGTGTTTTGGAATGTTTGACAATCACTGCGGCCCGTGAATGGATCTCAAAATCACAATGAGGCCCGGGTGGTAGAAAGGTTGCACATGCTTGATGTAAGGGCATATTAGAAAACTCTTTTGTAGCCCTAAACAGTGTTTTGTATGCCATCATTCATTCATATATGCCACCTCACTGTGAATCATCTGGGGATCTTGTGGTAACCGTTAAGACTCGTTCAAAGGCTAAATTATAACCAAAAGGATAAGAAAAGCATGTTAGTGGTAAACATTGACCACTCGATCTCATGTTTTGTAATGTCCAGTCGCTGAAACCCAAGCACTAAATGTAGCTTTGAATATTGAATGACCAATTATTATTTTTATTTTTCATTTTTTTATTTATGCTTTCTTTATTGAGGGTAATATGCTTCAGTGAGTTGCACTGCTTTCCAAGCAGGCTCTCATTTCGATACATACATAAATACATACAAATAACAAATGTTACAGTGTTTAAATACAATACAAATTATAATACAAATTATGATCTTGAATCTTGAATGTTGGAATCCTAGTAAGCACTGCTTGTCCAAGGATAGTTGTAAACATCATTCATGTCAAGCCGATGTGCAGGGTGCAATAAACAAAGATGTAGATGTGCAAGTAAAAAGTAGCAAGACCAGCTACAGGTGTTGATGGGTTGCAGTGGGCTGTAGAACTCTCACTGCTGGTAGAGCTGCAGTCTGGAAGCTGGCAACGGTTGTTGCTGTTACGGCTTGGACTGGCAGACGGTTCCAGATTGGAATTGTTCTAACGAAAAATGAAAATTTAAAAGTGTTCCGGGATGCTTGGATGGGATTGTACCTAAGTTGATGGCCAGTTCTGCTGTTGGTTTGATGCTGATTTACACATGATGGGAATTCCATGTTTACAAGGTTGTTTTTGATTTTGTAGAACATTGTGCATTGGGTCATAAGTCTCCTGGTGTGTAGCTCGTCAAGTTGAAGTTGTTCACGTAATGGCGTTATGCTTGTGCGTCTTCCATATTCTCCACAGATGAATCTCACAGCTTGGCGCTGGATGGCCTCAAGGGACTTGATGTTGCTTTGTGTGTGTGGATTCCATGCTGCTGCTGCATATTCCAGTTGTGGGCGTACAAGTGCTTGGTATGCTTTTAGTTTCACTCCTTTGGCACAAGGACCCAAGTTTCTTCTGATAATGCCCAGGGTGCTGGATGCTTTAGCTCTTACTTTGGAGATATGATCAGTCCACTTGAGGTTGTGTGATATGGTGACGCCTAAGTATTTATGATGGTTGGTCTTCTCTATCGTTTGGTCAGCAACTGTATATGTATGGGTCCGAGGTTTTGTTTTACAGGTGATGGTCAGGAGCTGGCATTTGGAGGCGTTGAAGCTCATCTGCCATTTGTCTGCCCAGGCAAATACAGTGTTCAGGTCTTTCTGAAGTTGGTCTTGGTCTGCTTCTGAGTTGATTGGACGATAGAGGATGCTGTAATCGGCAAACAGTCTCATTGTGGAATCAACGCCTTCTACGATGTCATTAATGTAGATTAGAAAGAGGGTTGGTCCCAACACAGATCCTTGGGGAACGCCGGATTTCACAGATTTGGAAGTTGAATGCGTTCCGTTCACCGCGACTGTCTGCTCCCTATTTTTCAAGAAGCCCTGTATCCAATGTAGAGTTTTCCCCTGAATACCATAATGATGCAGTTTTGTCGCCAGTCTTTGATGAGGCACTTTATCAATATAATTTCCCCTGTGTGTGTCCCTTTGGTTCTGTCTGTGTACTCCAGTGTGTGTCAACTTTAATATGAGATAAGGCTGAAAGGTGTATTGCACGAACGACACCCTCTGGCATAGTAGTAATTTCCCCTGTGTGTGTCCCTTTGGTTCTGTCTGTGTACTCCAGTGTGTGTCAACTTTAATATGAGATAAGGCTGAAAGGTGTATTTGCACGAACGGCGCCCTCTGGCATAGTAGTAATTTCCACAGTGTGTGTCCCTTTGGTTCTGTGTACTCCAGTGTGTGTCAACTTTAATAAATAGGCTGAAAGGTGTATTTGCAAGAACGACACCCTCTGGCTTAGTTGGGTGAATGAAGTTTTATAAAATGTATTTACTAGCTAGTAATGATATTATTCAATTATGATACAGAGGAAATATAGGATTTGAATTGACCGAGTGATATATTTTCTAAATCAATACGAATAGATGGTGATAAATTATTCCACAGATGGCCAGATCTGACGTCGTCTTAAAGTAAAGATGTGACAAAATTAAATTACCTTGTGTGAGGTATACAAGCTTATACAGAGCCCGGCTAGATAGTATTATAAATAATGAGCTATTTATATATAACACACGCGGCCAAGTTCCCCGGAGCCTACAGAATATAATAATTAAGCGAAAAATAAAATGACACAATTGCGACAAGTATAAATAATGATCGAAAGCCAGATCAAAACGAAAATCCTGACGAACTGACATGACCTCTGAACTCGGATGCAGACTTCAATATCAGTCGCATAAGAAACTGTGCTCTACCCAAGGGTGACCCTAACCCTACCAAGCCATAGAAACTTTTGACAGACTTAAGATTCGCGCAATTGTATAGATGAGGTGACCGTTGTTTACATCAGTAGTGTTTACAAATTGATTAGCGCCTGGTCTATGAAGACATGCTAGAGGTACTAGTCCATGACTACTGCATACATTACTATATGAAAGCAAAACACACATCACTGAGCGCCAATTTTAAAAGCACATGCCCTTATGGTGCGCACGCAAACCGCCGGGCAACCAGATTTAGTGCCTGGTCTCTCATTGCGCTTAGGGATGCATACCATGACTTACTGCACTATTACACCGTAAGCATGGTAAGTAATGATCAATCAAGTGTGAATTAAAGCACCGTTCCCTGTAGGTGCACACGCAAACCGCCGGGCACTACGTCACCGGTCACACCATCTATAGCCCGACCATCTGACATTAAATCTCACACACTATTTTATTTCATTTCATTTCATTTCATTTCATTTCATTTCATTTCATTTCATTTCATTTCATTTCATTTCATTTCATTTCATTTCATTTCATTTCATTTCATTTCATTTCATTTCATTTCATTTTCATTTCATTTCATTTCATTTCATTTTCATTATTTTTCACTGCGCTGCTTTGTACCCGACAAAATAATAATATACATGGACACATTATTATTACTGTCCGTGTACAGCTAGCTAGCCTTAATATTTACGCCAATAACCCAGTAAGGACTCCCATACCCTTTACAAGAAGGAATACCATCATAATATCAAGGAATCGCCATGTAAATGACAATAAAATACATGAAAAAACGGAATAATAAACCACGATTAAAATGTAAGATTTATATCAAGTCAGACTAGATTCGTATTCACGGCACAGGTAATCATCTGCCATATATCGGTATAGGATTAAAGTTGCTAAGACTGCTGCGCTGGACAATGGATTATAGAGTACTGTTTACCGTGTCATCTGAATGAACACTTTGAAAAGTACAACCTCTTAAAGATGTATCTGCCTACAAGAAATTTCATGGAACTGAAAGTCCACTGTAAAGTCCAGAATGATATTTTACAGAAAATGGATTCAAAACATGCTGTCTTCTTAGTTCTACTGGATTTGTCTGCGGCTTTTGACACCATTGATCACAATATTTCTTCTTTCACAATATTCACTTCATATTTGACAGACAGACATCAATCTGATAGCATTGAAAACAATCTATCATCTCTGGTAAACCTCCCATTTGGAGTACCACAAGGCTCTGTGTTAGGACCTTTATATTTCACCATTTATGCTGCTCAAGTTGTTAATATTGCTCGTTAGCATAACTTAGCTGTACAGGGTGAGTCAAAAAGAAGTTTACCCGGATTAGTGATGTTTTAAAATTTTTAAAAATGACACTCGAGAGTTCAGTAAAGCATATATTTAACAAGCATTCTATCCTGCTTATTAGGAAAAAAGAATGACACAAATTGATCATTGCTAAGAGGAGTTATGCCTAGTTTAATAAAGGTACTCATTTTGCAAGCTGTCCACGGAATACTTGACCAAACAAATGTAAAGTATGCATTTTAGCTGCGTACTTGACCGGCGTGGAGACAACCATGCATACGCTGATGATACCCAACCTTATTTGTTGTTTAACGATGCTGCTGAGGAAAGTTTAGCCCATCAGCGTATTAAACTGTGTATTTCTGATATTGGATTATGGATGTCAAAAAATTGAATGATAACAAAACGGAACTGCTTATTATATCTTTAAAAAATGCTCAAAATAAGATCCAGTATAAGAATATTCAGATTGGTTCTTCAACAATTTCTGCCTCTACCAATGGTCCAATTGTTATTCACTGTATTGTTTTCTTGTTTGTTAATATTGCGCCTTGGATTAGAACTTGTTTCTAGATAAATGGCGCATTATAAATGCTTATTTTAATATTATTATTATTATTATTATTATTATAATCAATTAATGTGCCCTACTACTACTATTCACAGATACATATAATGATGAACTACGGTTAGTTGGAGGGACCGATCAGACTGAAGGCCGTCTAGAAATTTATCACGACGGCGAATGGGGGACAATTTGTGATGATCTTTTTGAAACCGCTGATGCAAATGTAGCCTGTGCAAAACTGGGTTTAGGAACAGTGGCACAAATTGTAAGCCCCAGTCATTTTGGACCAGGTAAGATGGATTTTTGGGCAATAATTATAAACTTTCATTTTTAATATATTCGAAAAAAGAATGAGAAGGCATCATCATAATTAAACAAAGGTCTCCCTCGTACTTATTTCATTCGAGGGGGGGTGGGGGGGGGGGGGATTGACCCAAACATTTGGCAATTTTTGGTGGAAAATGGACCGATGTGTTTACCAGAGAGCAGTAATCTTCCTACATACATGTATTTGACAGATTTGGCTAAATCTTTGGTAAAAAACAGCAAATTGAAGGATAGTACTAATAGACCAATAAGATCCCACACCACTGAATAAGCCCCCTATACTTTTACCTGTATGTCAAAGGGGTGTTACAAAACATTGATTTCTTGCTTATAAAGCGACTGGATTTTTCAACTTTACATTTTTCTTCAAGTTCATGATATTTGCGATCATTAAAGGACAAAATGTATATAGGGTAACCGTGAAAGTTCCGTGAAGGAGTGTTACAAAAGTCAATTTCTTGTTTAAAAAGTGACTGGATTTTTCAACTTAACATTTTTCTTCAAGTTCATGATATTGTGATAATTAAAATACAAAATATATATAGGGTAACCCTGAAAGTTCCGAGAAATGAGCCCCCGATTTTGGACAGCTGGCGTATCGCTCTCATTTATCATCAAACAATTGAGCAGTATTGGCAAAACATGTACAATCAAAATTACCCCAAAACCTACAAAATAAACTGAAAAGATCTCTGTTTGCACTGTGGTAATAGATATTAGTCCTCAGGGTTATATTCTAACTTGAATCGAGGGCAATAAGTACCTTTCCTGATTTCTTAAGCTGAGTGTCGTCGGACCGATTGCAATGACTACAATAATTGAGTGGTGTGGAACTATAAACTTACCAAAAATGGCTATGAAAAGGGGTCGCTCATTTACCAGACGGGTGTAAAATGGGACCCTATTTGGCGGCACATCCCTGTGACCTCGTATCCACTAAGTACCTCCCCCAGGATTCATTATATATCTGAAGTCTTTACGATAAATATTTAATTTCTGAATAAATCCTTTTCTACAGGGACTGGTACTATATGGCTGGATAATTTGGGATGCGGTGGTGGTGAAGGTTCTCTTGGCGACTGTTCTCATGGCGGATGGGGTGTTCACAACTGTGGTCATGCTGAGGATATTGGCATCATATGCAATGCCGGAACCGAAGCTGGTAACAAAACTAATGCCCATATGATTTATATACAACTTTATTGTGAGAAAGTTTTTCCTCAATTTACAATAAATATTATTTCCAATAGCAAAGACAATTTTGAGAACGAAACTCTTTAATTGACTTTTACATCGAATTTGTTGATAATGACAAATCAATCAATCTATCAATCAATCAATCAATCAATCAATCAATTAATCAATCAATCAATTGATCGATAGATCGATAGATAAAGAGGCTCACTTATCATCTTAGGACAGCCTGCACTTTGTCCCCCTCCCCCGGTTCCTACACAAAAACATAGCTTGGCTGGTTCGAGTTAATGAACACTTCATTTGTTGATATTCTAAATCAATAGATAAAGAGGCTCACTAAGCATTTTGGGACAGCCTGCACTCTGTCCCCCTCCCCCGGTTCCCACACAAAAACATAGCCTGGCTAGTTAGGGTAAATGAACACTTTATTTGTTGATATTCTAACTCGATAGATAAAGAGGCTCACAGCCTGCACTTTGTCCCCTCCCCCGGTTTCCACACAAAAAGATAGCCTGGCTGGTTAAGGTAAATGAACACTTTATTTGTTGATATTCTAACTCGATAGATAAAGAGGCTCACTCAGAATTTTGGGACAGCCTGCACTTTGTCCCCCTCCCCCGGTTTCCACACAAAAACATAGCTTGGCTGGTTAGGGTAAATGAACACTTCATTTGTTAGGTCGTCCGTAGGAAGAGACCTTATGGCAGCATCCTTCGTGTGTAGTCTGTGTCTGTGTCTGCGTGTGTGTGTAGTGTGTGTCAACAATTTGGTATACACTTTTTGTTACAATTTGGTATACACTTTTTGTTTTGTCCATTTCTTTTCCATACAATGTCCAATTGCAATCAAACTTCGGTCATAGATGCAACATGGGAACCTTCATATGTTAATGAGGTCAAAGGTCACATACCTAGGTCAAAGGTCATCCGAGGTCAAGATGTATATGTAAAAGTGGCTGCATATGTAAAATTGATTACATTTGTCCATTTCTTTTCCATACAATGACCAATTGTAACCAAACTTTGGTCATAGATACAACATGGAAACATTCATATGTTAATGAGGTCAAAGGTCACATACCAAGGTCAAAGGTCATCTGAGGTCAAGATGTAAATGTAGAAATGGCTGCATATGTAAAATTGATTACATTTTTCCATTTCTTTTCCATACAATGTCCAATTGCAATCAAACTTCGGTCATGGATGCAACATGGGAACCTTCATATGTTAATGAGGTCAAAGGTCACATATCAAGGTCATCCGAAGTCAAGCTGCATATGTAAAATTGATTACATTTGTCCATTTCTTTTCCATACAATGACCAATTGTAACCTAACTTTGGTCATAGATACAACATGGAAACCTTCATATGTTAATGAGGTCAAAGGTCACATACCAAGGTCAAAGGTCATCTGAGCTCAAGATGTAAATGTAGAAATGGCTGCATATGTAAAATTGATTACATTTTTCCATTTCTTTTCCATACAATGACCAATTGCAACCAAACTTCAGTCATAGATACAACATGGAAACCCGCATATGTTAATGAGGTCAAAGGTCGCATAGAAAGGTCAAAGGTCATCTGAGGTCAAGATGTAAAATTTAGTACACTTTTTTTTGTCTCTTGTTCATTTTTTTTGGTCTCTTGTTCATTTTTCCATACAATGACCAATTGCAACCAAACTTGGGTCACGGATGCAACATGGAAACATTCATATGTTAATTAGGTCAAAGGTCACATACCAAGGTCAAAGGTCATATGAGGTCAAGATGTAAAATTAGCTGCATATGTAAAATTAATTACATTTAAACAGGTGTACAATTGCAACCAAACTCCAGGATGTTTATTTTATTTTTTATATCCTGGATCCACTAGTGGTCTAACCTCTTTCTTTCTAGATGCCTGTGGTTTGAGATCCACCTTGTTTTTAATCTACCCATATAAACGGACGACCTATTTGGGACCGCTGTCCCTATTTTTTCTATTTTAAATTGATAGCAAAGGAGGATTTAATTTTGGATGCGGTGATCCGTATTGGAGACGACGAAGACCGTGACAATCCCGCATGTGCCCGATCGATAACGCAGAACGACATAGACGGCAACACAGAATTTGAAGTGTTCTGCAACCTAAGAGGACGATTCATAAGCATTGAAGTGGAGGATGTTTCTGAATATGAATCGTGGAGCCTCTGTGAAATTAAAGCCTATGATGGAAATTGCAACGGGGGTAAGTCAAAGAAGATTTTAAAGACACCACCACAATGCATTGCGTTTTTTGTAAAATGCCCTAAGCCCCCCCCCCCCAAATAATTTTAAAAAAAGTTGTGTTGCCCTCAAGCGCCAAAAATGTAAAATTGGGTAGGTCGGTCGGAAATCCTTTTTTTTTCTTTTCTTCTTTTTTCCAAATTTTGTTTTTCCAATTCTTTGTTTCAATTTTTTTTCTTTTTTTTCTTTGGCTGAAAGATATATGGTTTATGTCAAGACAAATTTGATATTAGCCCATATGTCAATTTAACTAACGTTTCTAGTGTGACAATAGTCTAAAAAACATTTATTTAGCTTACTTATTCATTTCAAACATGAAACAGTAACATTTAGATACTTTTAATAAAATTTAAATCTAAAAAAAAAAAAAATGCGACCCTAGTTTTTACAGTTTTAGGGTTGATCGCTGAGGGCAACACAACTTTCTTTTTTTGTTGGCCTAATTCTGGTCTCTCATTTGTCTCAGTTTCCATAGACATATGCACACAATCATGGCTTCATAGCGTGTTCATCATTGGAGCTCTTAGGTTCTAGTTTTCATCAATAAATAAATTAGTTATCAGTGTTCCTTTTTCTTATTTTTCAAACTTAAGAGCTCAACAAATGCATTGTGTGGAAAAAGCTTTAGTTGTTGGTGTTTACGCAATGCATTGTGGGGGTAATTAGTGGTGGAGACGAAGCATGGCGTCAATAATGTACATGTTGTTGGCGCACACGTAAGATAGCGCCACCAATGAACTTTGGAAATTGATAGGACAAACATTGTTCTTACGGTTAGATCTCATGAATTCTAAGTCAAATTTTCTTGAACTAAAGTTTGATCAGTTCCAAATGGCGTGCCTCATTACAGCAGCGAATCAATACAGAAGGATGTAGGTGCACATGAACGCAACAAGCGCACTGTGCACAGGGGTGTGAGAGTTCCTCTTTCTAGCTGATTTCTTCTTTTTTTAAATTTTTCTTGTGCCAAAATTTCAGCCTTTTCTTTTAATTTCATCCCATATGTGGCATTTTTACCCTAATTTTACGCTGTTTTTCCTCATTTTTGGCTGTTTTCCTCTTTTTATTTGTGGCCTCTCATACCCCTGTGTGCATCGAATGCATGACACCTACATGAGGCCAAAATTGTGCGCGTACGCTTGGATTATACTTGTGTGTGGAGATAAACAAATTGTATATTTCTTGACAATTTGGAACTTATTTGAATATAGAAGAAGAGTCATAAATAAACCTGTAATTATTTTCAACATGATAGGTTCAGACTTGTCACTCTCATAGCCGGACAACTGTTATATTTGATCGATTAACACTCATATTCTAATCAACAAGAAGAATCTCAATCAAAATGGGTTTACTGTAAAACACAAAATTACTGCTATTTTAGCGGGCATTTAATTTTGCAAATCTAGAAATGTTACTGTTACTTCCATGCAAAATTGTCAGTTTCGCGGGTATTTAATGTCTTGAATCCACATCCCTCCGCGAAATTAAATCCCTCACGAAATTACGTGGTTTTACAGTATTTACAGCTGTTAGCATCATGGTAGGTTCAAATTGGTAACCGGAGCGAATTGCTTTATCTTATCAATTGGCACATCTGATTATTTAGAAGAATCATAAACCCATACACATGATGTGCTCGCTTTCAGCTTTTTTCAATTAGAGCTGTTCATTGTGATACTGTAAGAGCAGAAATGTTCACGCTTCATTTATTTTCACCCTTTTTGCGCTTGACAAACCTACCGCAAAAATAATAACACACGAATGTATTTCTTATGCGTATAGGTGTATGTGATGAAGCTACAAATTGTGAATTTAAAAGCATGCAAAACAGGTCAAAATCGGCAAAGCGCAAACTTGTTTTTGTTACAAATAGGTACAACTACAGTCCTCAAAATAAGTAACTGACAAGGTAAATAATATGCTCTCAGCTCCAAAACTATAGCTCTTAAGTAAAAATATTAAATTATAAAGTTGTAAGGAAATCTCTTCTCTTCAATTTGAGATTTACATGTGAAGATTGAATGAATATTAAGTCAGTTATGTGCCCAAAACCAAAATAAAGTCAGTTTTTCATTTAAACATTTTGTTCGTCTACATGCAGCCTTGGACTAGCAACAGGCAGATTATTGATTAACTGGTAGCGACAACTCACAGGTTGATAGTCTATGAGGATTGGGGATGCTTCAATTGATCAATGCAGCCCATACACATACCTGCCACACACGGTCCTGCGTGCTCAAAACCCAAGTGTTAAAATGTAAACTGCACTTTGTTCTATCCTTATCAATGTAGTGTTCTTAATCAGTAACCGATCTTTGTGAACAATGTCTCAAAGTAATTGCTTTATAACTTCATCATTTAACCCTTTGAACCTTGGCTATGCCAGTCAGTGTGTACCCCTCACCCTATCTATTTCGTGGGTAACACACAAAATATTGATTTTTGCAGGAAATGAATAAAAGAATACTTAACTTGCTCAGAATCATCTGTAATGTTATAAAATCACATACAAACAATAAAAGTTTACTTCGATAATGCTTTCAGGACAAAATAAATAAAAATTGTAACATTTTGCACCCCAAAACGCATGTTTATATCACCTGTACATGTACATTACCGCATACCGTATTATCCCTATTAAGCGCCCATGCCCTTATAAGCGCCCACCCCTGTTTTTCTCAATGACTACCAACAAACAATCACTTATAAGCGCCCACCTTTTCAATTACCGGCACTGTACAACAACATTTTTTCCTACGGCGTCCTTCAGTAAAGTAGTACCAGTAAGCCTGGTTCGATCGCCGCCCCCTCTCCCCGATCCCACTAGGCACTTACAGTACTGCCACGCGTTCAGTAGCGCTGATACCATTGCCTGTACAGTAAGGGTGGGCATCGCCACCATTTTTGATGTCGCGATATCGCTGCTAAATATGTCACGATATCGATAATATCGTGATATATTTTAAGACTTAGAAAATGCTATTAATGGGTCAGATTTCATGCCGAATATGCCATTTTTGCCATCATTATTTCGGCAATATCAGTAGCAAACTACACAATCACAACAAATCGCGACGATCGCCATTTTCTTTTTCTTCCCCATCATGCAATAGCAACTGACCAAAATTATCATTACGCATGCGTTGCGACCGTGGGAAAGGTCAATTTACAATTTTTGCATTAACAACATTTCTTTCGGATGTTTTCGACTTTCCGAAGCCCGAGAAAATGACGTCATGCTAGTATTTCAATCGCACATGTTTTGACTCGAGATTTCGCGAGATATTGCGAAGTTGTCACTCGTTAGTAAAGGCGCGGTTCAAACATGCGCATTTTCAGACGTGTTTAGAGTCATTTTCATGGTCATATTTTGAAATATTCTGCAGTACTTGAGAGACACTGTTTGCTCTCAAAATACGAAAAATTATCTCAACTCTCTAAATCACCGGTCAAAACATGGTCCTATCCCTTGACTTTTCCCGCTACAGCGACAAATAGCGCAGCAACCCTATTTTTAATGATACACATCACTCATATTTGGGTATCTGCTGTCGTGAACATCCGCGTGCCTATTTTAGCTTAACGTTTTCAAAATAGTATGATTTGTTGGTTATATAATCTTAACTTATATCTCAATCATATTGCCGAATATCGTGCAATTTCAAGCCTATCTTCTTATTAAAATCGTGACTTCAATGTTAGAACTTCATTAACCGAATTGCGTTATTACATAAATGCGGAGTGCATGATTTGGTGGTGCGCCCCCTTAAGCCTTCAATCGACAAAATTGCAGTGTCTGTTAGCGAGGTTCTTTTTTTATGAATGAAAAGCCACGAGCAGCATTGTTTTATTTATTAAATAATAACAGAACAGAATTAAAGAAGGAATATGAGTGCTTCATTATATTTACAAAGGTAAAAACGGACTACAATCTTACGATATTATTGCCAAATTGGCGACTTTATTAGCTTTCTTGTGGGCATTTTTGGGTCTATAATTTATCGTGGGGACATCGTTGAAGCATGGTAAATTATCGCGATGGGATAATTAATATTTTATCGCAATATTATCGCGTAGCGCGATATCGCCCAGCGTTACTGTACAGTCACTGGCGAATTTATTCTCTGTGGTTTTGAACATGCGTAGTGCGGCATGCATACAAATTATGCGTAGTGTTGTATTTTAGCAGAACAAAATGTCTTCGCAACCTTGCCGAATTCGATAGTCTCCACGATAAATGAGTTTAAAAAAAGGTAACATAATAATCGCCCACCCAAAATGACTTTGCTAACCGCCCTGGGCGCTTAATAGGGATAATACGGTACATGAAAAGCTATATGGCTGGTCGTCGATGTCCATATCCGTCGTCAATACTCATCAGATTCAGTCTCAAAATCATCTGAAATTCCAGAACTATCATCTAAACAAATCCTCAGCAGTATCAATATCATCCAACATGTTCAAAACTTGACTCGAAGTATGATCTCGGCGCCATATTTCCATGTATTTTCGACGCGAAAAGTATGGTGCAAATCTTACTGACTGAATCACTCGGTAGATGTCAAAAACATGAACTTTTAACTTTTATCCACTTTGTCTAGTTGCACTAGTCATCTAGCAATGTAAATAAACCCCATTAGGCATAATACGTGGGCCGGTGGACCAGCTCGGTCGTGTATTTGGTACACATAGGTCAAGCCGCTACAGCGTCTTCCCGGGTATACGGTACGCTCGTCGTGTTCAAAGGGTTAATATTTTTACGTAGGAGCTATAGTGTGGAATATTTGTATAAAATCAAAACACACCCCTCCGTTTCAATAGTGGTACGGTCCTGTAGATCAAAGCGAACACATTTCGCCGCGATGATGCAAAAATTGCGATTCTCTTGTGCTCAGGTAGCGACGGTTCGGCTAAAATTGTGGCTTTAGAAGTGAACCTTTACATATGGCCCTCGCCAAAAATATTTTCCTCAGGGGTATAGCTACATTTCGGTATATAAAGCTATTTGCTAACTTTAAGGATTGCATGGCGAAATGCATTTATACGCCGAAAAAAATGGAACAAATTTTGCGAACATTTTTGTTTGTTTACAATTTTGCGGTTTCCAAATAAGGTTCGCTATCCTAGTAATTTGCATATGAACAGTGAGTTTATCTCTAATCAACAACGCTTTGTTACTGTACTTAAGGTATGGGGGAGTTGTTGAATATATGGTAATTAACAGGTGCAAACAAGGGTCAGTGTTCAAACACAGTTTTGTATGATTTTAGCTTATCGATTTTTTTTATGTGATGGCCATGTTTTGGGCCTCGTTTCAACATGTGCATCCTACGGATTGGAAAACCTGTAAATACTTAGGTTCTTGGCTGGACACTGAACATGACATCACAAGAAGAAAGGTCTTGCATTTGATGCTTTTAATAAGATCAAGAAATTCCTGACAAACAAAAACTCAAGTCTTGAGAACAAAATCAAAAAATTCATGCTTTTGTCAGCACAATATTTCTCTATAACTCAGAACTATGGACAATGACCCACCTGATCTTTTGGCTCCATCCTGGAGCATTGATCAGTATCAAAACTGAAGACTGAAGACTGACTACAAAAATGGAAAATAAAGTGGATGTTACGCAGCGCATATTTTTAAGACAACTCATGAATGTGACGAAACTGGACAAAATAAAGAACTCAGACTTATACGAAAGAACAGAGACACAGCCCTGGAGTAAAATTATAAAACGACGTAGACTAAGATTTCTAGGTCATCTGCTCCGAATGAATGCTGACACTCCAGCTCGGAAAGCCTTATCAGAATATCTAAACCCAGCACTTAGGGACCCAGGACGGCCACCGACCTCTTGGTGGTCAATAATTAAGAAAGACCTAAAAAACAATCCCATTATGAACACTGATTTTAATTTATGCAATATGATTAAGTTGGCTAGTGATAAGGGGGGTGGATTGAGCTGGTGGGGCACGCAATGTCCAATTAGGACGGAACTCGTACCGATGATAATTATATTGTTGTTGTATTATCTGTTATTCTCCACAGCCTCGGAATGTTACACCAATTCCAAAGCTCACGACTACCGCGGGCGTGTTTCTAAAACGACCAGTGGCAAGGTGTGCCAGAGATGGACCACTCAATCCCCACACAGCCACACAGTGATAAGCAGCTACCCTGATACGGGAGTCACAGGGGGTCATAACTACTGTAGAAATCCAGACGGCACATCTTCTGCCTGGTGCTATACTACAGATTCCGGTACTCGATGGGAACTCTGTGACGTCGGGGACCCCAGCACTGTCTGCAATAGCGTGGGTAAGCTAGAAACTCATTTGATTGGGCAAAAAAAAAAGGACCAATTCATTTTTTTATCCGATAAGAGGTATAACAAATGAGATTGTGCAGTGTCCTCATAGCATATTGCAGTGATTAGAGACAGCAGTTACATCCCGGGGGAGGGGCACTCAACTTCTCTTTGGGTAGGGGTGTGCCACCCAGGGTCTCAAAAAGGGGGGCTACAGAACTGAACTGAGTGGATTTTATGACGAAAAATAGGGTCTTAGGAACTGATTTTTTCAAAAAAGTAGGTCTTGAGAACTGGCCTATAGTTCAATTTTGATTAGCAAGAACGCAAATTTTCGTGGTTTTTTTGGTTTTAGAACGCAACATTTTAGAAGAATTGGGGCTTTGGAACGCAAAATTTTGCGATTTTTGAATTTTCAATAAAATTGGGGTCTTAAGAACTGATGCAGGCTCAAAAGGGGGGTCATAAGAGCTAGCAGCAGAGGGTGAAAAAGGGGGTCTTCAGCGCGGCACATACCTATACCCTTTTCCAATGTCAGTGCCCCCCCCCCCCGGAGTTACGTGGAGTATGTCAGATTTGTTTTCATTGTGTGGGTACGTGTACCATCACATTTTGAGGCATAAGCGCAATTTGAAGGTGAGTGTTCACTCAGTGACTTTCAAATAAAAGGGACGGCTAAGCCGGTATTTTCTGTTGAAGCTATGTGTGTCTCAGATTAAAATCGATCATAAAGAAGCATCATAAAAAAATGCCACATAGACTCTAGCGCTGTCATGAAATAACCCCTCAACAGTAATAAATAACCTGACACTCTTACTCCCAGAAACTATCATCGATCTGAAAAGAAGCACTTATTGTCCCGTGTGCTCTTGGGTTTGAGTTCAGGTGTAATAAAACACTGAGTGAAACAGTTGTATAAAATAATATTTAAAAATTATTACGTAGATCGCGTTGATGAATTCATGCAATAATTTTAGTTCAAAATGTTTGAAGGATTTAAATTTCAACCAACACATTTTTTCTAAAAATAGTTTAATATTACCCCTGTGGAATACCAGGCTTTTCAAACATGCGAGCGAGACAGACACCGCACATGTTTTCTACAAAATTTCAATAGAGACGACAATCCCTTCTTTTGATTATCTCTGGTTCACTGTAATACGCTCTGATGTCACACTTGTAAAGTGCACGGCTATTATCACATTGCTTAGGGATTAAATCATGTTTCAGCATATGCGTATCACCAATGTAGAACGGCGTTCGCGTTGTCTGCGTGGTTTTATTTCACAAGAGCAACATCCCTTTTTGAACAACAACTAAGGATTTGAACGCTACAAAACAGATTTGTCAGAAACCTTTCTCAAATTTCAACATCTATCTCAACAATTACTAAACCAATACTAGGCATGTTTGTACTTATTTTTAATGCATTTCTTATGGTGATTCCAAATATTGGATGAAATTCAATAAGTTTGACATTTTTGAAACATTTTGTGAAATTTGGAACTGTCGTCTGCAGACGCCTGCCGCGTAGAAAACGTTAAGGTATGGGGGAGTTGAAATTAATTGTCATTAATCTTAATCATTTTCATGATGTTATGAACTAAGGCCAAACAAAGAAGAAGGTCTGTCTCAGAAGCCCGCCCGCATTGGTATGTGAAATGAGCTACGGCGTGTAGGTCTATGCGCTGGGGGCTAAAAAACTTTTTGGGGGATTTTTTTTTGTTGATTTTTTTTTATTTTTTTTTTATTTTTAAAAAAAAGTTTTAAAAAGTTCTCCGTAAGCTTGGATAAGCAAAAAAAAATTGCATACCTCATAGCCTATTTTCTAAAAAAAAGAAAAAAAGAGAGAAAAAAGCACAGCACTTAGCTTTTTTGCACAATGTTTCTGAGACAGACCTTCTTCTTTGTTTGGCCTAATGTCCACTCTACAGCGGACAGTGTTATTCCATGTGCAAATTGATGTCACAGGTTATGAACTAATGTCTACTCTACAGCGGACAGTGTTATTCCATGTGCAAATTGATGTCACAGGTTATGAACTAATGTCTACTCTACAGCGGACAGTGTTATTCCATGTGCAAATTGATGTCACAGGTTATGAACTAATGTCCACTCTACAGCGGACAGTGTTATTCCATGTGCAAATTGATGTCACAGGTTATGAACTAATGTCCACTCTACAGCGGACAGTGTTATTCCATGTGCAAATTGATGTCACAGGTTATGAACTAATGTCCCCTCTACAGCGGACAGTGTTATTCCATGTGCAAATTGATGTCACAGGTTATGAACTAATGTCCACTCTACAGCGGACAGTGTTATTCCATGTGCAAATTGATGTCACAGGTTTCATGATGTTATGAACTAATGTCCACTCTACAGCGGACAGTGTTATTCCATGTGCAAATTGATGTCACAGGTTATGAACTAATGTCCACTCTACAGCGGACAGTGTTATTCCATGTGCAAATTGATGTCACAGGTTATGAACTAATGTCCACTCTACAGCGGACAGTGTTATTCCATGTGCAAATTGATGTCACAGGTTATGAACTAATGTCCACTCTACAGCGGACAGTGTTATTCCATGTGCAAATTGATGTCACAGGTTATGAACTAATGTCTACTCTACAGCGGACAGTGTTATTCCATGTGCAAATTGATGTCACAGGTTATGAACTAATGTCTACTCTACAGCGGACAGTGTTATTCCATGTGCAAATTGATGTCACAGGTTATGAACTAATGTCCACTCTACAGCGGACAGTGTTATTCCATGTGCAAATTGATGTCACAGGTTATGAACTAATGTCCACTCTACAGCGGACAGTGTTATTCCATGTGCAAATTGATGTCACAGGTTATGAACTAATGTCCACTCTACAGCGGACAGTGTTATTCCATGTGCAAATTGATGTCACAGGTTATGAACTAATGTCCACTCTACAGCGGACAGTGTTATTCCATGTGCAAATTGATGTCACAGGTTATGAACTAATGTCCACTCTACAGCAGACAGTGTTATTCCATGTGCAAATTGATGTCACAGGTTATGAACTAATGTCCACTCTACAGCGGACAGTGTTATTCCATGTGCAAATTGATGTCACAGGTTATGAACTAATGTCCACTCTACAGCGGACAGTGTTATTCCATGTGCAAATTGATGTCACAGGTTATGAACTAATGTCCACTCTACAGCGGACAGTGTTATTCCATGTGCAAATTGATGTCACAGGTTATGAACTAATGTCCACTCTACAGCGGACAGTGTTATTCCATGTGCAAATTGATGTCACAGGTTATGAACTAATGTCCACTCTACAGCGGACAGTGTTATTCCATGTGCAAATTGATGTCACAGGTTATGAACTAATGTCCACTCTACAGCGGACAGTGTTATTCCATGTGCAAATTGATGTCACAGGTTATGAACTAATGTCCACTCTACAGCGGACAGTGTTATTCCATGTGCAAATTGATGTCACAGGTTATGAACTAATGTCCACTCTACAGCGGACAGTGTTATTCCATATGCAAATTGATGTCACAGGTTATGAACTAATGTCCACTCTACAGCAGACAGTGTTATTCCATGTGCAAATTGATGTCACAGGTTATGAACTAATGTCCACTCTACAGCGGACAGTGTTATTCCATGTGCAAATTGATGTCACAGGTTATGAACTAATGTCCACTCTACAGCGGACAGTGTTATTCCATGTGCAAATTGATGTCACAGGTTATGAACTAATGTCCACTCTACAGCAGACAGTGTTATTCCATGTGCAAATTGATGTCACAGGTTATGAACTAATGTCCACTCTACAGCGGACAGTGTTATTCCATGTGCAAATTGATGTCACAGGTTATGAAGTAATGTCCACTCTACAGCGGACAGTGTTATTCCATGTGCAAATTGATGTCACAGGTTATGAACTAATGTCCACTCTACAGCGGACAGTGTTATTCCATGTGCAAATTGATGTCACAGGTTATGAACTAATGTCCACTCTACAGCAGACAGTGTTATTCCATGTGCAAATTGATGTCACAGGTTATGAACTAATGTCCACTCTACAGCGGACAGTGTTATTCCATGTGCAAATTGATGTCACAGGTTATGAACTAATGTCCACTCTACAGCGGACAGTGTTATTCCATGTGCAAATTGATGTCACAGGTTATGAACTAATGTCCACTCTACAGCGGACAGTGTTATTCCATGTGCAAATTGATGTCACAGGTTATGAACTAATGTCCACTCTACAGCGGACAGTGTTATTCCATGTGCAAATTGATGTCACAGGTTATGAACTAATGTCCACTCTACAGCGGACAGTGTTATTCCATGTGCAAATTGATGTCACAGGTTATGAACTAATGTCCACTCTACAGCGGACAGTGTTATTCCATGTGCAAATTGATGTCACAGGTTATGAACTAATGTCCACTCTACAGCGGACAGTGTTATTCCATGTGCAAATTGATGTCACAGGTTATGAACTAATGTCCACTCTACAGCGGACAGTGTTATTCCATGTGCAAATTGATGTCACAGGTTATGAACTAATGTCCACTCTACAGCGGACAGTGTTATTCCATGTGCAAATTGATGTCACAGGTTATGAACTAATGTCCACTCTACAACGGACAGTGTTATTCCATGTGCAAATTGATGTCACAGGTTATGAACTAATGTCCACTCTACAGCGGACAGTGTTATTCCATGTGCAAATTGATGTCACAGGTTATGAACTAATGTCCACTCTACAGCGGACAGTGTTATTCCATGTGCAAATTGATGTCACAGGTTATGAACTAATGTCCACTCTACAGCGGACAGTGTTATTCCATGTGCAAATTGATGTCACAGGTTATGAACTAATGTCTACTCTACAGCAGACTGTTATTCCATGTGCAAATTGATGTCACAGGTTATGAACTAATGTCTACTCTACAGCGGACAGTGTTATTCCATGTGCAAATTGATGTCACAGGTTATGAACTAATGTCTACTCTACAGCGGACAGTGTTATTCCATGTGCAAATTGATGTCACAGGTTATGAACTAATGTCCACTCTACAGCGGACAGTGTTATTCCATGTGCAAATTGATGTCACAGGTTATGAACTAATGTCCACTCTACAGCGGACAGTGTTATTCCATGTGCAAATTGATGTCACAGGTTATGAACTAATGTCTACTCTACAGCGGACAGTGTTATTCCATGTGCAAATTGATGTCACAGGTTATGAACTAATGTCCACTCTACAGCGGACAGTGTTATTCCATGTGCAAATTGATGTCACAGGTTATGAACTAATGTCCACTCTACAGCGGACAGTGTTATTCCATGTGCAAATTGATGTCACAGGTTATGAACTAATGTCTACTCTACAGCGGACAGTGTTATTCCATGTGCAAATTGATGTCACAGGTTATGAACTAATGTCCACTCTACAGCGGACAGTGTTATTCCATGTGCAAATTGATGTCACAGGTTATGAACTAATGTCCACTCTACAGCGGACAGTGTTATTCCATGTGCAAATTGATGTCACAGGTTATGAACTAATGTCTACTCTACAGCAGACTGTTATTCCATGTGCAAATTGATGTCACAGGTTATGAACTAATGTCTACTCTACAGCGGACAGTGTTATTCCATGTGCAAATTGATGTCACAGGTTATGAACTAATGTCTACTCTACAGCGGACAGTGTTATTCCATGTGCAAATTGATGTCACAGGTTATGAACTAATGTCCACTCTACAGCGGACAGTGTTATTCCATGTGCAAATTGATGTCACAGGTTATGAACTAATGTCCACTCTACAGCGGACAGTGTTATTCCATGTGCAAATTGATGTCACAGGTTATGAACTAATGTCCACTCTACAACGGACAGTGTTATTCCATGTGCAAATTGATGTCACAGGTTATGAACTAATGTCCACTCTACAGCGGACAGTGTTATTCCATGTGCAAATTGATGTCACAGGTTATGAACTAATGTCCACTCTACAGCGGACAGTGTTATTCCATGTGCAAATTGATGTCACAGGTTATGAACTAATGTCCACTCTACAGCGGACAGTGTTATTCCATGTGCAAATTGATGTCACAGGTTATGAACTAATGTCTACTCTACAGCAGACTGTTATTCCATGTGCAAATTGATGTCACAGGTTATGAACTAATGTCTACTCTACAGCGGACAGTGTTATTCCATGTGCAAATTGATGTCACAGGTTATGAACTAATGTCTACTCTACAGCGGACAGTGTTATTCCATGTGCAAATTGATGTCACAGGTTATGAACTAATGTCCACTCTACAGCGGACAGTGTTATTCCATGTGCAAATTGATGTCACAGGTTATGAACTAATGTCCACTCTACAGCGGACAGTGTTATTCCATGTGCAAATTGATGTCACAGGTTATGAACTAATGTCTACTCTACAGCGGACAGTGTTATTCCATGTGCAAATTGATGTCACAGGTTATGAACTAATGTCTACTCTACAGCGGACAGTGTTATTTCATGTGCAAATTGATGTCACAGGTTATGAACTAATGTCCACTCTACAGCGGACAGTGTTATTCCATGTGCAAATTGATGTCACAGGTTATGAACTAATGTCCACTCTACAGCGGACAGTGTTATTCCATGTGCAATATTCAATTAATGTCACAGGTTACAGAAGCAGATATTGCCAACATTTCTACCGAAAAGATGATGGAACGATATGTTTGGATTGTTGCGATATTAACATTTTTGGCCAACATTTTGTTGTTAACTAGGTGTTTGTGGTTAGATTGTTGACATTTTACTAGTAAAAGTGGAAAGGAAAATACAGTGTGTTTTTGTTGCCCACCAAGCATACAATGATTTTTTAAATCATACTGCATTAGATAAAAACATACTGTTTAATATATTTTGTTCATAATTCCCTCCAACAGATGAATATTACGACTATCCAATCGCTACACCCTTCATGGTACGTGCAGGCTCGAGCCCCATCCCAACAGAGAATAACATCTGTGGCGGTTACGGTCTCATTCAAGCAGCTCTATCTGGCTTCATAGCCGAATGTGATATGGCCGCTAGATATGTGTATGTACAGAAATGGGACGAAAATACCATGATGTCGCTGTGTGATGTATATGTCGGTGAGTTAAAACCCAGGAGGAGGGGTGGGGGGGGGGCATTACTCTATTGTTAAAGGGGCAACAGAAAATATTTCATTTCCCATGAAAATGTGAGTATGTGTTCCACTGGATCAAGATGTGTACTGTGCAATTGGAAGTGACAGCTGACCATGAGGGTGTAACACACCAATCAAGAACACATAGGTTTAGTCTAAAGCAAGCGCAATATTTTTACAGCATCAAATTTTCATGATTGCAGAAGAACTGTTATTTTGACAGAGGAGGAACTATTCACAAATGAATACATTAATGTCTGATAGGAAAAGCGAGCATGGAAATTTCACGAATCCTTGCTAGTTTGCAAAATGTTCATGCACGTGAATATTTCATGAAAACTTTGTTTTGGTTTGGGGACACAGACCCTTTGTGGTGTGTGTAAGCATAAAATTGTCATATTTAATTATGGATTTCCCCTAAATGACCCACAATTGTAATATGTTAAACATCTGGGTTTATTTTTCTGTTGGGGAATTTAAGAGGTTGCAGATTTGAGCTGTTGATTGGGATACCATATTTTAATTGTCAGCCTGTTCAAATCTAGGAAGTGGTGTTATTTAGGGGTTGCTGCCAATAGACGATGTCACCTGTAACGTCACAGCGGGTAAGCAGGTATTCGCGAATTGCTTGCCAGGCAAAACCTTGTCTGCCGGTGCTTGCTTGGTACGCTTTCGTCATTTCTGACAGTTCCTGACTTTTGTGATGGCTCACCACTGTTGTCGGTCAGCAGCTAGTTGATACACCACTAGTAGAGGTTGTCCAACACAAGATTCTTGATCCTGTCAATCCACCTTCCCCTTGGTTTCCCGTGTCTTCTTGAGCCCTCAATTTTCTCCTGCATAAGGCAGTTTTCCTGACGTCTGGCTATGTGTCCGAAGTAGCTGAGAGTCTGGCGATTGATGGAATCAAGCAGCCTGTTCTTCACACCAATATCTTGTAGAAAGCTAGCATTCGGTCTTTTTGCAACCCAGGGAATGTTGAGCATTTGCCGCCAGCACCATAGTTCGAAAAGCATTTATCCTATCACAGTCTGCCTTAGTGAGTGACCATGTTTCACAGGAATAGGTGGGTATGGGGAAACCAGTGCTTCAACTAGGGACACTTTTGTTGCTTTGGTGACTCTTCTATTTTCCCGAATTGTCATGTATCTTCGTATCTCTTGTTTACAGCTGCCATCCGTGGTGATAAGTGCTCCATGGAAGTTGAACAGTGATATTTTCTCAACTTCATTCCCATCCACCATCAGAGGTTCTGTTGGCTGATCCCCACCAATGATCATAATTTGGTTTTAGCAACATCAAGATGCAGTCCCATAGCCCCTCGCTCTTCTGTTTCACTTTTTCAAGCAAACACTGGAGATCCTGAAGGGTAGTGGTCAGAAGGGTGATATCATCTGCATACCGCAAATTGCTGAGTTGCCATCCTCCAATTGCTGAGTTGCCATCTTCCAATTGCTGAGTTGCAATCCTCCAATTGCTGAGTTGCCATCCTCCAATTGCTGAGTTGCCATCCTCCAATTGCTGAGTTGCCATCCTCCAATTGCTGAGTTGCCATCCTCCAATTGCTGAGTTGCCATCCTCCAATTGCTGAGTTGCCATCAACCAGTGGTGTGCGACTCAACTTGCTGATCTGAAGCTACTTTTAAGTTTAACTTTGGTGATTGTCATATTTTTGGTGGCAGTGTTTGTCGTCTGCTTTAGGTACAGACTTAATTGAAGTTTACACAGAATTGTTGGAAAAATTCTTCCCAAATTGTTCGGTTTTAAAAGTTATGATAAATCGTACGTGCTGGACGGTTTTACAAGCCTGAAATATATGATTATTCATGTGTCATTGTTTATTTTATGTATTTGAATTAATTTTCTCACTTTATACAATACCGTCATTGTTTGTGTCTGATGGACTTGATGCAAGTCTATAAATCCCTAGCATTCCTGTGATCATCATAAAGTGGTGCTGTTGTATTTTTAATTTATGCAAACGAGACCGTACGTGCAGTATAGGACTTTCCTATCCCAAAATTAATAGAATCCCTGATGCAACCTTGACACACCCCCCGTCACTATTCCCTTTCTCATCATACACATGCATTGCCTGCCAAACAAAAGCTTGCCTGACGGTAGAGACGCACATTGCCTGCTATTTGGAAGGGGGGTGTCCCTTATACCATACACTAAACAAAACCAATAATCTGTATACGACAGCAGTCAATACAACAGTCAATGCATATTCCCCTATGTATGAAATGAAATTGGGCATTTAACATTGTTGATCAACAATGAAGTGATATGGTCGAAGGAGATCCCTGTTAAACTGTGAGTAAGTTGTCCTCCACAACTTTCAGAGAGGAGGGGCGGGCGGGCGGGCGGATTATTTTTTTAAACATTTTTTTAAATTTTAATTCTTTTACCAGCGGAAGCTCAAAGTTCAGCCAACAAGAAGTTTAAATCACTCTAAGAGTCGCACATATATATTATAAACACTTAATTTAATATTCAATGCCATTTAAAGGTAGATGTTCCGATTTTCAACTTGAATTTTTCTATTCGACATGAAAGGTCATCCTCAAAAAAGTCGTATTCCAAAGTTTGAGTTGCATAACTCTAATGGTTCTTATTTGGTGGTAACCACTTTTCGCGGTAATTCGATGTTATTTCACCGATTTATTTGTAATCATACTGATTTGGACCGTCAAATTTCAGTATGTTAATCAGAAAAATATGATCTTTCATATGATATGAAAATCTCCATATGTTTGAGAAAAATCTGTGTTATGAAAATGTGATCGGGTCATCTACCTTTAAACTGTTTAAAAAAAAAATTGGATAAAAAAATCTGAGCGGCCCTAAATCTGACGAGCGGGGCGGTCGAGGACAACATAACAAATGTTGGCCTTATTGATAGGTTGAAGAGCTGTGCTGTTAATATAGTTGATAGTAGGAATTTTGATTTGCGCAATGATAAACGATTGAGTCTCTTTAAAATGTGTGCACGGAAATAGCATTTAGTTGTGTTACCCTGTTGAATTACTGCATGATTTCTCTCTTACAGAACCCAAGTGTGCAGACCCTCTTGGTATGCAGGATGGCTGGATAACAGACAGTCAATTATCAAGTTCCTCTGACACTAACTCCGATCATGACGTACGCGGTTCACGTTTAAATTGGCAAGCAGACAGCGGCTCAAACGTGGGAGCGTGGTGTGCAGGGACAAATGCAGTCGATCAATGGATACAGGTGGACCTACTCAATGTGACCCAGGTCACGGGAGTCATAACCCAAGGTCGATATGGGTACGTCGGCCAATGGGTCACCTCCTATCAGTTCCAGTATACCAATGACACCAGTGCATGGAGCACTGTGACAGATGCTGATGGGGCAGAGGAGGTAGGTTCTGCTGACTAGACTGGGTCCCCTTGTCCCTCTATATCACCTCCTTTCAGTTTCAGTATACCAATGACACCAGCAGAGAATGGAGCACCGTGACATGCGGCAGGGACAGATGAGGTAGGTTTTGTTAACTAGACTGGATCCCCCTTGTCCCTCTACAGGGTGAGTCAAAAAAGTCAGGTCCCGATTTCACCGATTTTTTAAACCAGTTAAAATGTTAAAATGAATATATTTAATGACTTGCCTAGCAAGGTGGCATTACTAGCTATAACCTAAATTTTATTTCATTAACATTTGTTATTGGAAACAGGAGATATGATAATTTTTCTAAATTCTGTGAAATAAAATCTGTTCCAACTTATCTAAGGGATCCCTATGGATGTTAACGTTTAACGTGCGCCTTTTGAATAAGTCAATCGAAGGCGTGTTGGTATTCACAGCAATTACAATAGGAAAAGAGATTCTAATAAACCTTTTCACACTGGTCCGACGATCGATCTTTGGACGATCGATCGTCGCTAAATAGAGACTAATTCAGCCGTTTCAAAACATGCAAGAACTTCGATCGATCAACAGCCATTGGATTCACACAGAGAAGTGGCCCTTTATTGGACGATCGATCGTCATAACGACTGTTGTTGAGTCTACAAAAGGACGATCGATCGTCTAAAGATCGATCGTCGGACCAGTGTGAAAAGGTTTATTGTCTTTGCGGTTATGTTTTCAATAGTTTTCGTGCAATCAGAGATAGCCTATAACAAACATTGAGTTTTAACAAAATGTTGACCAAAATATTTTGAAACTTGTTATTTTAATCGAACTGATATGAGAGAAGTCTGAGAGAAAACAGATCTTATATCTTTAAACAGTTTGTGATTTGGCAACTTACCAGGCAAAGTGCATAGTCCATTTTTATGAATATATTTGTGCAATACTGAGTTATATTATAATATATTTAAATACTTTGCATGCAATATCGTTCAATTTATCAGAGATTCAACAAAAAAACCATGATATTTTGGTATAAATTGCAACAGTTACACAGTGTGTTGTGTTGTATGAATAACTAATATTACAGTAGAATTAACATCCACCACCAAACTTGGAACACTTTGGATTACGCGTCTTTTTGTAAAAAATTTGTAAATCTGGCGTGGAATATGATATTGTCTTGAAAACATCACCAGGTATGAAGAAGTATGTCTACTCTCATCAACAATGAAAACAATTACCAATTTTGTACAAGAAGTATTTTTCTTGATTTTTTGAAAACGGGACCGGACTATTTTGACTCACCCTGTATATCACCTCCTATCAGTTCCAGTATACTAATGACACCAGTGCATGGAGCACTGTGACAGATGCTGAAGGGGCAGAGGAGGTAGGTTCTGCTGACTAGACTGGGTCCCCTTGTCCCTCTATATCACCTCCTTTCAGTTTCAGTATACCAATGACACCAGTGCATGGAGCACTGTGACATGCTGATGGGGCAGAGGAGGTAGGTTCTGCTGACTAGACTGGGTCCCCTTGTCCCTCTATATCACCTCCTTTCAGTTTCAGTATACCAATGACACCAGTGCATGGAGCACTGTGACAGATGCTGATGGGGCAGAGGAGGTAGGTTCTGCTGACTAGACTGGGTCCCCCTGTCCCTCTATATCACCTCCTATCAGTTCCAGTATACTAATGACACTAGTGCATGGAGCACTGTGACAGTTCTGGATGGGACAGAGGAGGTAAGTTCTGGACTAGACTGGGTTCCCTTGTCCCCCTATATGGTAACCATCTATAACTGTGTCAAACTGCATGTTTGTGCCTCAAACTGCGTGTTTGTGCCTATATCAACAAACTCGGAAGACTCAACAACTGTTTAAAGAGTTCCAAATTGGTGAGTTTCTTATCTCTCTGAGCGCACAGTTTTGGCCACACTCACAGTTCACGCATCATATGATGCACAGTACGCTTGTTGCCTTCATGCTTAACACCTTCAATGGCAAGCTCAATTCATGCTTGATTTGGCAGGGAATCGACGCAAATGCAGGGGCGTGAAGTGTAGCCACGAACACAATCATTTCCTTTAGCACATACCAATATATAAGGTTTGGAGCTAGATGTTTTTTATCTCTTCTTCAGAAAGCTGTAGTTTTTTAGCAGATGTGCCTCTTTTGAACATGTTCTTTCAAATTCAATGCTTTTCTTTTGTAGACCTTCACGGCTAATGCTGATTCGAATACCGAGGTACAGCACATGTTTTCGGCACCTGTTGCGGCGCAATATGTGCGCATATTAGTCAAAAGTTGGACCGGCCACATTGCCATGAGATTTGAACTGATAGGGTGCCACTTTACATGTGAGTGTTTATTCTACATATCTGATATTTCTTATTTTAGTCGAGAATCAACTAATGCAGTAACCCTTTGACCGATTTTGACAATTATTATGCATTGAAAATCTTCCGTCCTTTTCTTTCAATGGAATTGTAAAAACCTATTATTCTGCACATTATGTCAGCCAAGCGTGTATTAATATGGCGGTTGTATGTGTAGCATTTATAAAATGCAGTAGAGGCTTCTTCTTTTTAATTTTGTCTTTTTAATTTGTGGAATATTTAGAACATTTTGTATATTTTTGTATATTTTTGTTCAAATTTTTGTTTTTGCATTTTTGCAAATTGAACTTTCTTGAGAATTTCTAACAAAAATTTACATTTATTTGTATTTAAAAAAAAACTGTTATTGATATTTTTACAGTTTTGTTTTTTTAAATATTTTAACTTTTAATTTTTTGTTGTTGTCAAGTCAGATTCTCCAAACATAATAATGATAAAATTGGATGGATTTTTTTCGCATGATACACTAATATATTGGTCTCGTTATCATGCTATGAGTTTTAAAATATTGTGCTCAACTGCATCTCACACATTATTTTTTTAAACTCATAGCTCAACCAATATCTTTGTGTACCATGCTAAATCCATCCAATTTTAAATCATATTAAGTCAAAAGTACCCTTTGGTGATCCACTACTCAGCCCAGAAAGCATAATGGTCAACATATTCCTTATGACCGTATGTATATATAATAGTTCGGACTTGTTGCATCATGTGCCCATCAATGTAACAAACAAACACTAGGAGAATTGAAACGGCGTCAATGTCGTATTTTTGGCTTTTAGATGCCATTGGAAGCTATTTGATGTCAATTGATGCCATTTAAAGCCAAAAATACGACAATGACGCCGTTTCAATTCTCCTAGTGAAATAAGTCAATCCTGACCTTGGGGTCAAAGGTGAAGAAAGTGTCAACAAGGGTTGCAATGTAAATACTACTCCTCCAATAGGAAATGAAATGATGTTCAAAATTTGGCAAAATATTCTTCAGATACACGTGCAAAAAGTCCTTCCTGCAAAAAAATCTTCAGTCCTCACAGGGGTCGTTGACCTACACAGGGGGAAAATGTAAGACATGCTCCGATTTTGATCGGACTTGTCGCACCATGATGAGACAAAAACAAATCAGTCATAAGGTCAAGAACATGTCACCTTGGTCAAAATGTAATTTTCCCACTACTACAGGGCCAAAATTTAAGAAAATAACTATCCAATCTAGTACAATTTAAAATATTAAAATTGTCCTTATAGACCATCATACATTTTTAATATTCAATATCATTTTGCAAGAGGTTTTTTTTTAAATCTCTAGGATAATTAATAATTGATATTGAAGTGAATGGTTTGATAAGCAAGTATTATGCTTTTATGAATATTGGTATTAAAAAAACACAATAATCTTTGGTAAACAGAAAAATTAACATTGCTCATTACAATGCATTATTAAAGGGACATTAAGTATTTCTACCTAAGGCTTATTAGATAAAGTTGTCATACACAAACTCCACTTAATGAGATAAATATTTTGGCTTCCCCTACAACAGCATTTGAAGGCCAGGATCTTGGCATAGTGAATGGAGACATTGTCTCTACCCAGATAACAGCGTCCTCTGCCGTGGCGGAAACGCTGAATGCCTCGTACGCACGCATCTGGCACCGACAGTGGGACATCGATGATGCGTACGGCTGGCAACCGGAATACAACAACACCAACCAGTGGCTGCAGGTGACGCTGGACAAGACGGTGACACTCAAAGGTATCGCGACCACAGGACGGCCGTGCTGCGAGGAGTGGGTGACGGGATATTACCTGAAGACGTCTTTGGACGGGGTCAACTGGGATTATTATACAGATGGCTTTGATGGAACACAGGTAGGCGGTTTAATAAGAAGACTAATAGGTGATTACGGAGTGACGTCACATGCCGTTGACCACAAACTACGAGAATTCAAACAAATTCAGATTGCACCATCACCAAAACGGCCAAAATTTAACCCTTTTTGTACTCCCATGAAATATTACCATCGAACAGAATATTTGACAAAGTGATTCCTCTACATACTCATGTTATCATATTTGTGTGGTGGCATAGGAAAACCCTTCACATGGTCATTTTCTAGCAACTTGGTTTTTTTCTTTGGCAGAGAGCTTCATATTCTACTGAGTATAGGACTGTTTAAATTTTTCAGAAATTCCATCTAGAACTACAGTTATAGCAATTCAAAGTCGGCAAGTGTAAACGCAACACTCAAATTTGAAACTGAAAATTCAAAGGTGTACACAAATATTTCAAATGCTCTAATAATAATAAAACTACATTGTTATATCACACAGAATAGCTTGTCATATGAAAAGGACTTTTGATATGAACCTAGTTTTTTGCGATATTATTAACAATTGTAAGTTCTTCACTTTCAAAATCTTTACGGAATTCACAAGTGGTTATCATGGTAACAATGTCATTTTACGTAAACACAGCATTTTACACATAAAATTTGATAAACAAGGTTCAGAAAAGTACTAAAATAAACTTCACATCTGGAATTTTGCATAAAAAACTCCTGGAGACTAAAGTTCAAGGTATAATCTCTATCTTGGGACCAAAGTTGGAAAATTGACTTGGAACTCGTTTGTTAGGAATATTTTGGTATGACCCTGATATCTCAATATTAACACTAGCGACTTCCGACGGGTTTTCCCATACCACCACACATTTACACATAATGCAAGTTTTCACATGTTTTTTACAGGTCAAAGTCTGAAAATCGAGTGAAACATTTTACGAATTTCGGAAATATTGCTCATGTTAACAACGGTCGCTTACACAGCCTCACATGGTCACTAGGAACGTTCTTCTGTATGGTCGAGTAGAGCGTAGACTTGATTTTGATGCTTTGTTGTCAACGGCAAATTGAAGGTCCGGGCTCACCTATAGCGCCAAGAGGAAAAAACACAGAAATTCAAAAGTTTTAAAATTATATGTGTCACCCTGAGTGCTCTTCTTTTTTCATCATCCTCTGTTTTCAACTTTTTTCAGTTTTTGAAGTGCCCATGTTTTTATTCCACATTTGAGAAACTTTGGGAAATTTATTCTAAACCCTAATTTTTCAAAAAAAGAGGGATCAGGTGTTTTTTTAATTTTTAATTTTAAAATTAAATTCCAATACTTTGTGTCATCATCTATCATTACATTTCACCTTCAAAAACTTACTTAAGGGCAGCAGTGTCAACCCGGCACTTGTTTCAAAAATTGAATTTCATATTTCTCTATTATTTTATACTTTTATATGTATTCTATCATTACCATCATAAGTTACTAATCGGAAGCGATTATTTCCCGTTCTTTTGGGTGATTTTAAATTGTTATTTTGGTAAGTTTGAGTCAGGATAAGGCGCATGGTTATTTGGCGGGAATTTAAGCGGAGTTCCGCGCTTTTCAAATGCTGCGACAGCTGTTCGATCATTGCGTCACGCGCTGAAACTTCCAGTGCGTAATACCAGACGCGCCGCTTAATATCCGCGACGTAGATGCGAAAAACAAAAGAGTGCAAAACAATGTCTAAAAATGTAAACAAAGGCCAATCTTACGATCATTTAAATTTCAGTTTTCTTCCAATTTCTTCACATTGTGACAATATAAATTGAATCTGATAGTTTATTTTGATTGTTCATAATAGTATACTCGCTTTTTAGCTCACACGCCCGTGCATTCCGTGAACATTTAGCTTTAAATGGTGGAAAATGTCACTATTTGTACTAAATCGAAGTTTTCTAGAAGTTCAAATTTGAAGGAATTTTACGAATTTTCAGACAACCTAACAAAATCAGTTTTTGATACAAAATTTCAAAATTTCACCAAAATCATCTAAAGTCAATTATCTAGGAAGCACTTTTTTGGGGGGGCTTAAACATTTTTAGTTTTGAAAATATTGACCAAAAAGTGCCAAAAATGTGATTTTTGAGATAAAAAAACATTTTGTTGGCACTTTTTGGTCAATATTTTTTAAAACTAAAAAATTTTAAGCCCCCAAAAAAGAAGTGCCTCCTAGATAATTGACTTTAGATGATTTTGGTGAAATTTTGAAATTTTTAATCAAAAACTGATTTTGTTAGGTTGTCTGAAAATTGTTGGCGCCAAAAAAATTTAATACCAAAAATGGATTCTCCGACTCATTTCATTTGAAAAATGGTATACTTTTATGGACATTACATTATTAGTTTAAAAGTTACAGTGCTTGATAAATTTCATATATTTTGGGTTGACACTTCCCTTAAGGGGGACTTAAGGAAGTTTTTTTGTTGAATTTTGTTAGTGCTGTAATTATTGAACCATGACTCAAATGTATATAAAAGTATACATTTTTGGATTGGAAATGGATCAGAGAATCCAAATTTGGCATCAATTTTGACCAAAAATGTTGATTTTTTGAGAAAATCACAAAAAATCACTTTTTGACCCAATTTTTTTGAACAAAGCTAACAAACATAATTTTGAGTTAAAAATGCCCAAATCACTTGATGATGATGTTAAGACACTATTGGAGGGATTTTTTTTTTTTTTTATAATCTAATCCAATATTCTTTTGAAATTTTGACAAAAAGTGTTAAAAAAAAAATAAAAAACCATTTTTTCATGTTTTTTGACACTTTTTGGTCAACATTTTCAAAAATATTAGATTAGGTTTTAAAAAACAAAAATCGTCCCTTCATTAGTGTCTTAACATCATTATAAAGTGATTTGGCCATTTTTTACTCAAAATTATTTTTTGTTAGCTTTGTTCAAAAAAAATTTGGTCAAAAAATTGAATTTTGTGATTTTCTCAAAAAATCTACTTTTTTGGTCAAAATTGACGCCAAATTTGGATTCTCTGATCCATTTCCTTTCCAAAAATGTATACTTTTATATACATTTGATTAATAGTTCAATAATTACAGCACTCACAAAATTCAAAAAATCAAATCAAAAACTTCCTTAAGTCCCCCTTAAGTCACTATTATTATTAACCTTATAATGTTGTTCTATTGAATTATGTATCTTTTTTGGCCTGTTTTCATGATTTCTTGTTTTGTAGCTTTTTATGACATCACAATCATCATTCACTCATAACTTATTTTGTAGTGATCGTAGAAAAATGATCGAAACAGTTTTAGCTTTCTTATGAAATATCTCCAATATGGAAAATGCCACCATGAGGCGGGTTTTCACAGATCTCATCACATATGACAAATTCTGCTTCATTAAAAACAAATCTATCATATAATTCATATTGCTTGATATTTTTGGTTGGTTGTATAAGAGATAACTATAGGGAGTCGGAAAAGCCATTCAGTCAGCAAAAGATAAATGGGGTGGTATACCGATTGTTTTTTATGCCTTAATGAAAATGAATGTAAATTGAACTGATTTTAGGGTTGTTCCTTCAAAAAGTAAAACTGTTCTGAGATTTGTTTATTCTTATTTTATTTTTTTGCACAGCTTCTGGTGGGCAACTTTGACAAGTCTACCATCGTTCGTCATAGTCTCACACCCATAAACAATGTACGCCATGTTCGCATTGAGCCTCGGACCTGGTATGGTGAAATAAGTCTTAGAATTGAACTATATGGCACTGAAGAAATGGGTAAGTCATGGGCCTCAAACTTGTCATGATGTTATTAACAGTAATCTGAAACCATTGTTCGTCATAGTGTTACACCCATAAACAATGTACGCTATGTTCGCATTGAGCCTCAGACCTGGTATGGTGAAATAAGTCTTAGAATTGAACTATATGGCACTGAAGAAATGGGTAAGTCATAGGCCTCAAACTTGTCATGATATTATTAACAGTAATCTGAAACCATCGTTCGTCATAGTCTCACACCCATAAACAATGTACGCTATGTTCGCATTGAGCCTCGGACCTGGTATGGTGAAATAAGTCTAAGAATTGAACTATATGGCACTGAAGAAATGGGTAAGTCATGGGCCTCAAACGTGTCATGATGTTATTAAGAGTAATCTGAAACCATTGTTCGTCATAGTCTCACACCCATAAACAATGTACGCTATGTTCGCATTGAGCCTCAGACCTGGTATGGTGAAATAAGTCTAAGAATTGAACTATATGGCACTGAAGAAATGGGTAAGTCATGGGCCTCAAACTTGTCATGATGTTATTAAGAGTAATCTGAAACCATCGTTCGTCATAGTCTCACACCCATAAACAATGTACGCTATGTTCGCATTGAGCCTCGGACCTGGTATGGTGAAATAAGTCTAAGAATTGAACTATATGGCACTGAAGAAATGGGTAAGTCATGGGCCTCAAACTTGTCATGATGTTATTAAGAGTAATCTGAAACCATTGTTCGTCATAGTCTCACACCCATAAACAATGTACGCTATGTTCGCATTGAGCCTCAGACCTGGTATGGTGAAATAAGTCTTAGAATTGAACTATATGGCACTGAAGAAATGGGTAAGTCATAGGCCTCAAACTTGTCATGATATTATTAACAGTAATCTGAAACCATCGTTCGTCATAGTCTCACACCCATAAACAATGTACGCTATGTTCGCATTGAGCCTCGGACCTGGTATGGTGAAATAAGTCTAAGAATTGAACTATATGGCACTGAAGAAATGGGTAAGTCATGGGCCTCAAACTTGTCATGATGTTATTAAGAGTAATCTGAAACCATTGTTCGTCATGTCTCACACCCATAAACAATGTACGCTATGTTCGCATTGAGCCTCAGACCTGGTATGGTGAAATAAGTCTAAGAATTGAACTATATGGCACTGAAGAAATGGGTAAGTCATGGGCCTCAAACTTGTCATGATGTTATTAACAGTAATCTGAAACCATTGTTCGTCATAGTCTCACACCCATAAACATTGTACGCTATGTTCGCATTGAGCCTCAACCTGGTATGGTGAAATAAGTCTTAGAATTGAACTATATGGCGCTGAAGAAATGGATAAGTCATGAGCCTCAGACCTGTAATGATGTTTTAACAGTAATCTGAAACCATTGTTCGTCATAGTCTCACACCCATAAACAATGTACGCCATGTTCGCATTGAGCCTCGGACCTGGTATGGTGAAATTAGTCTTAGAATTAAACTATATGGCACTGAAGAAATGGGTAAGTCGTGGGCGTCAAACTTGTCATGATGTTATTAATAGTAATCTGAGACCATCGTTCGTCATAGTCTCACACCCATAAACAATGTAAGCTATGTTCGCATTGAGCCTCGGACCTGGTATGGTGAAATAAGTCTTAGAATTGAACTATATGGCACTGAAGAAATGGGTAAGTCATAGGCCTCAAACTTGTCATGATGTTATTAACAGTAATCTGAAACCATAGTTCGTCATAGTCTCACACCCATAAACAATGTACGCTATGTTCGCATTGCGCCTCAACCTGGTATGGTGAAATAAGTCTTAGAATTGAACTATATGGCACTGAAGAAATGGGTAAGTCATGGGCCTCAAACTTGTCATGATGTTATTAACAGTAATCTGAAACCATCGTTCGTCATAGTCTCACACCCATAAACAATGTAAGCTATGTTCGCATTGAGCCTCGGACCTGGTATGGTGAAATAAGTCTTAGAATTGAACTATATGGCACTGAAGAAATGGGTAAGTCATAGGCCTCAAACTTGTGATGATGTTATTAACAGTAATCTGAAACCATCGTTCGTCATAGTCTCACACCCATAAACAATGTACGCTATGTTCGCATTGAGCCTCGGACCTGGTATGGTGAAATAAGTCTAAGAATTGAACTATATGGCACTGAAGAAATGGGTAAGTCGTGGGCGTCAAACTTGTCATGATGTTATTAACAGTAATCTGAAACCATCGTTCGTCATAGTCTCACACCCATAAACAATGTACGCTATATTCGCATTGAGCCTCGGACCTGGTATGGTGAAATAAGTCTTAGAATTGAACTATATGGCACTGAAGAAATGGGTAAGTCATGGGCCTCAAACTTGTCATGATGTTATTAACAGTAATCTGAAACCATCGTTCGTCATAGTCTCACACCCATAAACAATGTAAGCTATGTTCGCATTGCGCCTCAACCTGGTATGGTGAAATAAGTCTTAGAATTGAACTCTATCGCACTGAAGAAATGGGTAAGTCATGGGCCTCAAACTTGTCACGATGTTATTAACATTAATCTGAAACCATTGTTCGTCATAGTCTCACACCCATAAACAATGTACGCCATGTTCGCATTGAGCCTCGGACCTGGTATGGTGAAATAAGTCTAAGAATTGAACTATATGGCACTGAAGAAATGGGTAAGTCGTGGGCGTCAAACTTGTCATGATGTTATTAACAGTAATCTGAAACCATCGTTCGTCATAGTCTCACACCCATAAACAATGTACGCTATGTTCGCATTGAGCCTCGGACCTGGTATGGTGAAATAAGTCTTAGAATTGAACTATATGGCACTGAAGAAATGGGTAAGTCATAGGCCTCAAACTTGTCATGATGTTATTAACAGTAATCTGAAACCATCGTTCGTCATAGTCTCACACCCATAAACAATGTACGCTATGTTCGCATTGAGCCTCGGACCTGGTATGGTGAAATAAGTCTTAGAATTGAACTATATGGCACTGAAGAAATGGGTAAGTCGTGGGCGTCAAACTTGTCATGATGTTATTAACAGTAATCTGAAACCATCGTTCGTCATAGTCTCACACCCATAAACAATGTACGCTATGTTCGCATTGAGCCTCGGACCTGGTATGGTAAAATAAGTCTTAGAATTGAACTATATGGCGCTGAAGAAATGGGTAAGTCATGGGCCTCAGACTTGTCATGATGTTATTAACAGTAATCTGAAACTCTGTGGCACTGAATAAATGGGTTAAAAATGACTGTTGCCATATTGAAAGAAATACCTGTTTTTACATAATCTCGTATTATGATTTGATTGGTACAGTTAGGTGTAAATTTACAGTACATTCATTTAGGCCTTGGTATTGTTATAATCTGTGCTTCCACTGTTTTTGCTAGATTTGTTTTTCTTATTTGATGTTGTATACAGCCAATGGTGAATTTGGAGAATGGTCTGAATGGAGCGACTGCTCCGTGACTTGTGCAAGTGAAGGCACATATACCAGAAGTAGGGAGTGCGACGGTACAGCACCTGCTAACGGTGGTCTGGGATGCAAAGAACAACCGGTCAAGGACAAGATATATGGTGAGTTAACAATAATAAAAGAATGGATGGGATGTTTCCTTTGATGTTATCCAGTAACCAGATTTTAGCCCAATTTTACCACATGGTTTTTATTCAGTTTCATTCAGTTAACGTCATGAGTCAATAAGTTTTTTCTCGAAAGAATCAAAATATGTGTATTATGTAAGTTATATTTTAATACCTTGCAATACACCCGTAAGGAATGACTAAAAGTGTCCCCTAAATGTCCATATATATTGGTAATTTGGCCCGAAATGTCTATATTGTGGTAGTATGTAAGATTGCAGTATGTTTCTGACCACAAAAAAAACAAGCTATGAAATGCAAAATGTGTCAAATTGTTCATATCCACAGAACCAATCAACTTCTTTGGCATGACCATCAACACCAGTCTGGTAATGAACTACTCCTGTGGTGCCATCTACGACGTGACCTCTCCCGAAGACTGCGCCGAATTGTGCCTGTACGACACCAAACTGCTACCCTGTCAGTCCTTTGAGTACTCTCCTTCGCTTGACATCTGCTTGCTGAGAAGCGTCAGCTCCACGTTTGACTTGTTGGAAACACAAGATGAACCGAGTTGGAACTACTATGAACTTGGTAAGTTGGATGCGATTGTGAATATGCCTGTTGTTCTTGGGAACCCTAACCCTAAAAGGTCCGTATGTATACAGCTCGCAACCAAGACCAGGGCCCTATTGCATAATACTTAAGACAAGTTTTCAACTGTACTTTGGAAGATTGTTTCAGAATCTTGAATTTCTAGTAAGTTGATCTTCATCTAGGTCAAACTTTAGAACTTGGCCTTTCTTTCTAAAGTTCAATTCTGGAAGAATTCTTACATGTTCTTCTTAACCTGGCGTAAGAAGGAGTTAAGAACCATTCTTTCTAAATTCAGTTAAGATTAATCTGAACTTTTATGCAATTGGGGCCTGGTTTAATTTTAGATGAAGAATAGATCCACAAAGATAATTATAAGCTTGTAGGATGCTAACGTGTAAGATGCATTTACTTTTATGGGAACTTCTTGTTTGCTTGACGCGTCTGTGATTCCGGGTCAGGTTGGTTCAGGTCGTTCGTTGGTCCAATCACAGAATGCCAAGCGGGTGACACGTTTCCCGAAACGCATTCAAAAGGGCAATGCAGCATGTAAACATTCTCTTTCGTTCCTGTTTGTTATGCTGTCCACTTTGTTGTAAAATGTATCGTCCAGCTTACTTCAGTTTACAATGTTAAATATGTATATCGGCCGATATCGTCTATGTCTTCTTAATAAATTATTTGAACTATATTATTGGAGAGCTGTTTCATCTTTATCTACGTGTATGTTAAAACCAGTATAAAGTACCACGTTACTATGGTGCCACGAGAAGTGCCACGTTACAAGCTTATCCAGCATTATTAATGGATCTTATGATTGGTAGATGTTAGTGTTACATTAGCCTAATTAGTTAGACTCTAATCTTACTTTTGGACTGTGTTAGTAAGTAAACAGGAATAATTCATATGATATCACTGTCCTGCAAGAAGGGCTATTCCTCATCAGGTCTAAAATTAGACCCGGTTTTGTTCATACCAACCTTTGTGTTCTGAGGCCAAATGTGGGGGTCTGGGTTGGATTGTACTATGTACAAAAAAGTGTTAAACCTAGAATAAAATGCCTGTTGTATTATGCAAGCTGAACTTGGTTGTTCTTCTTTTTTTCTAATTATTTTTATGATTGTAAAGTTATAGTGTATTCAGGCTTGGAACAAAAATCTATGTATTTGTATATCTTTCCTAACTTTCTTATCACTTTCCACGCGGCTATTCATTTTACCATTACAAAACAGATTTTTTCTTCTTTCTGAAACCTTACCCAACTTTCAAAGTCTATCTCAAGGATTACTGAGTCAATACAAGGCATGTTTGTACTTATTTCAATGCATTCCAAATATGGTAATGAAATTCAATAATTATGACTTTTTGAAATCATTTTGTGAAATTTTGTAATGTCGTCTGCCGCGTTGAAAGTGTTAACTATGATAACTAACTATCTTAATTTCAGAATACACTTCTTGTCTAGTCCGACAAATAGTCGCCAAAGTTCGTGACCAGAATATATACGACGGAGTCTACCCCATCCTTGTCAACGGTGCCGTGATGGATGCGTATTGCGACATGACGCGTGACGGCGGAGGCTGGACGCTGTTGGTCACGTCGGCTACCTACAACGGTTGGGATTCGTCTACAGTCCTGGAGAGGAACCCGAACAATCCATCTTTGGAGGAGGATTATTCCATTTTGGATTACGGGGATGATATCAGGGACACTGGTATTGGGAATACGTTCCAGGTTGGTTTAGATATGAACTTGGAAGGCCACACTATTTAACATTGTTTATGATTGGTTACTTTCAAGATATACTCATATGAATAACCAATCGAAATACTACTTCTAAAATATTTCACTCCGATCTTTATCAGGGATACAATTATTCTAACAATGCATCTGAATGGTGCAATAAATGATGTATCCATCTTTCTGACCAAGCGGCAGGTAGTTTTCAAGGGGTTAATCAGTTCGAAATTGGCGAGAAATATTCGTTATTGATCTCTGTTACAGAATTTAAAACAAACTTACTGATCTGAATGCTGTACTCAGTTAACACATTCATCACACATCCATCATTTTCGGGGCTTCAAATTTTCAATTTTCATAATGTTAGAGTCAAAAGACCACAAAACTCCAAAATAAAGCTTCATCATGGGGATGGCAATACCCTTGACTTTCAATCAAACTTAGGCTATATTAAAAAAATCTTTTGTCTCAAAGCTCTTCAGTTTTTCAAAACCTAATGCAGAATGCAGATTTTTTTAAAGTGTTTTTATTAAAAAAAATTATAAATATGAAATATTGAAATCCTTGTAAAAGTGACCTTTTGTATTTAAAATGATGATTTATGAAAATCTGAAAAATTGGTGAATCTTCTGGATTTAAAAAAAAAATGGAAAAAAAAAGTTTTTCTAACGCTCACCAATTGACTAACGCGCACGGGAGCTTTGAGATAAATGATTTTTTTAATTTAGCCTTAAGGATAATATTTAATCTTATTGTTTTGTATTTCAACAGTACCGCATTGAATCTGTAGCCAGGGGTCACTGGGGTGGCATCTACGAGGTACCCATAACCTATTCATTTGAAAAGAGTTCAGCCCAGAGTGCCAGCCTTCTAGAACAGTTTGACAAGTGGACAGGCGATAGCGATTCACTACAACACTACATGCCTTGGCTTGTAAACCAATCCCCGGTCTACCTGACCACGCAGGGATCATACTCTTCCTCAAGCAGTTATTACGGCACCATAGTGCATGGCTGTAACTCTGTCACTTGTAGCTGGACACCCTATATGACCAAAATCACGCACTCGTGTAGCTGTAGCAGCGCAACGGTGACGGTCACCACGACGTTGAGCAATGAGAACGCAGCCGTTATCGCGAGCAACTCGGATGCACCGCTGTTCGGGGGCGCTAATACGACATCTTTGGACGACACTTACCTGGACTCGAGTTGGTTGACGAGTAATGTCGGAGAGGAGTGTGAGGATCCAAGCCATATATGGTATTGGATGAGAGAGGAGAGGTTAGGTAAGTAGACAGTTGAATTCAATAGGTATATATATTGAAGATTATATAGGTATATATTGGAGGTTATATATAAAGTTGATTGTTTTCCAAGAACTATTACACAGATTTCTGTATTGCGCCGGGAAAATATACCCTGTTGTACGGGTTAACGGACCTCTCAGGTCAAGTCGGTTGGTGGAGGGTTTTTATATTAGTCGAGAAACGACTAATATACTGTATTCTAGCTGTTTCTTCTTCTTTCTTTCTCCTGTCATGGGACCTATAGCTCCGTAACCATTGACCCGATTTTGACCATATTTGGTCACAAGTACCCTTATGTGCACCACTACTCAGGTTTTAAAGCACAAGAGGTCAAAGGTCACACAGGGGTCAAACGCGATTTTCACTTAAAACGTCCTTGCTACTTAGCGAAATGACACGGGATGCTGAGAATTGGTCAACATGTTCCTTTGGACAGTACGCATATATAATAGTTCGGGTTTTTAAATCGAAAAATGTTTGGGGTTACTAGGGGTCAAAATGTAAATTTTTACTCCATTCACTCAAAACCCTACTTGTCCGAGGGAAAATGACTGATGATATTCAGAATTGGTCAAAAGATTCCTTGTATCCATCTACATATAGGGTGCTTCTACACTAAAAGTGAAATGTCAAACGAGGACACTAGGGGTCATTGAACTTTACAGGGGGGAAATATAAGGCATGCTCCGATTTTGACCAGATTTCTTTTATTTTGTGGGCATTGATGAGACAAGAACAAAAGTCAATCATACCGTTAAGGTCAAAGGTCAAGAAAAGGTCCCTAGGGGTCAAAATGTACATTTTCACTCCGCGCACTCAAAATACTACTTGTCCGAGACGAAATGACCGATGATTGTCAGAATTTGTCAAAAGATTCCTCTTATCCATGTTCAAATAGGGTGCTTCTCCATTAAAAGTGACATGTCAAACGGGGTCACTAGGGGTCATTGAACTATACAGGTGTAAAACTGTAGACATGCTCTGATTTTGACCGGATTACTTTTTTCATGTGCGCATTGATAAGCCAAGAAAAAAAGTCAATCATAAGTTTGGGGTCAAAGGTCAAGAAAAGGTCATTAGGGTTCAAAATGTATTTTTTTAACTACTTCAGGGCTGAAATTTATAAAAACAATTATCAAATATAGTACAACTTAGGGTTATTGCCCTTTGACAACATATAGCAAGGTCAAAGGTCAAAGCCCTCGACTAATATCCGTGATCTAAGATCACAATTATCTCTAGTATGTTTTTGTATTTGTACGACAAAAACAAGAAATCTTCTTTCTTCCGTCATGGGACCTATAGCTCCGCAACCATTGAGCCGATTTTGACCATATTTGGTCATAAGTACCCTTATGTGCACCACTACTCAGGTTGTAAAGCATAAGGGGTCAAAGGTCACACAGGGGTCACTAGGGTCAAAACGTGATTTTCACTTAAAACGCATTTGCAATTTAGTGAAATGACCTAGGATCTTCAGAATTGGTCAACATGTTTCTTTTGACCGTACGCATGTACTATAATTCGGTTTTTTAAATCAAAAAATATTTGGGGTCACTAGGGGTCAAAATGTAAATTTTGCTCCATTCACTCAAAACCCTACTTGTCCGAGGGGAAATGACTGATGATACTCAGAATTGGTCAAAAGATTCCTTGGATCGATGTTCATATAGGGTGCTTCTACACTAAAAGTGACATGTCAAACGGGGTCACTAGGGGTCATTGAACTTTACAAAGGGAAAATATAAGGCATGCTCCGATTTTGACCGGGTTTCTTTTATTATGTGGGCATTGATGAGACAAGAACAAAAGTCAATCATACCGTTAAGGTCAAAGGTCAAAAAAAGGTCCCTAGGGGTCAAAATGTACATTTTCACTCCGCGCACTCAAAATACTACTTGTCCTAGACGAAATGACCGATGATTGTCAGAATTTGTCAAAAGATTCCTATTATCCATGTTCATATAGGGTGCTTCTCCATTAAAAGTGACATGTCAAACGGGGTCACTAGGGGTCATTGAACTATACAAGTGAAAATCTTAAGATATGCTCCGATTTTGACGGAACTACTTTTTTCTTGCGCGCATTGATAAGCCAAGAAAAAAAGTCAATCATAAGTTTGGGGTCAACGGTCAAGAAAAGGTCAATAGGGGTCGAAACGTACATTTTTACTCCATTAGGACTCCTTGTGACCTTTTCTTGACCTTTGACCCCAAAAAAATGATTGACTTTTTTTCTTGTCTCATCAATGCCTACAAAATGAGCCATAACCGGTGAAAATCGGAGCAAGTCTTAAATTTTACCCTGTATAAACCTTTTAAAAAAATCTGCGGTCTTAATAATTATTCAATTTAAAAAAAAAGTTATACAAGGTAAAATGTAAGACTTGCTCCGATTTTGACAAGTTATAGCTCATTTTGTAGGTATTGATGAGACAAGCAAAAAAGTCAATCATTTCTTTGGGGTCAAAGGTCAAGAAAAGGTCACTAGGGGTCGAAATGTACATTTTTACTACATTAAATAAAACGTGAAATAAAAATAATAAAACATCTGGACCTGGATTCGAACCCGCAACCTTTCGTTACCAAAGCGCGATTTTATCCAATTACGCCATGGAGAGATTCCTTGTATAATGATTGTGTTTTTAAAACTCTATACTATTCAGGTAGCACACCTCTAAATCACGTCTACACGCGTTTCTATGCAATATGCGTCATTTTCCGGCGATCAGAACTCGAGTTAGCCACATACGATATTTATGAATATGGTATGAAAATTTAGCCCTGATTCAACTCTTTCAAATAAGATTGTAAAAACTATACGGATAACAGTTAGATTTTTCACAATTTCGTGTCGAACCAGTGCATGCGAGATTCACGCATTGTCATCCACATGGGACGGGGTAACAAGATACGAAATAGTGCCTCTATATTATCAACAAAAACTGATCAAATCGATTCCTCACGCGCATTTTTCAATTCTACATATTCTCAGCTTTATTTTGGTACCACATTCAGATAGTCAATCTTAATACTTTTACAAATATCAACGTTTCATGCAGCGTAGCGTTTTATACTATTGCGCAAGAAGAGTTGCAAGTTTTCGCCTGGAACTATTTAGAGGCGTGCTAAAGGGTGTCGGAACCGATGCAAATTAGATTTAGGCAAAATGTAAATTTTTACTCCATTCACTCAAAACCCTACTTGTCCGAGGAAAAATGACTGATGATACTCAGAATTGGTCAAAAGATTCCTTGGATCAATGTTCATATAGGGTGCTTCTACACTAAAAGTGACATGTCAAACGGGGTCACTCGGGGTCATTGAACTTTACAGGGGGAAAATATAAGGCATGCTCCGATTTTGACCGGGTTTCTTTTATTTTGTGGGCATTGATGAGACAAGAACAAAAGTCAATCATACCGTTAAGGTCAAAGGTCAAGAAAAGGTCCCTAGGGGTCAAAATGTACATTTGAACTCCGCTCACTCAAAATACTACTTGTCCGAGACGAAATGACCGATGATTGTCAGAATTTGTCAAAAGAATCCTCCTATCCATGTTCATATAGGGTGCTTCTCCATTAAAAGTGACATGTCAAACGGGGTCACTAGGGGTCATTGAACTATACAGGTGTAAAACTGAAGACATGCTCTGATTTTGACCGGACTACTTTTTTCTTGTGCGCATTGATAAGCCAAGAAAAAAAGTCAATAATAAGTTTGGGGTCAAAGGTCAAGAAAAGGTCATTAGGGTTCAAAATGTATTTTTTTAACTACTTCAGGGCTGAAATTTATAAAAACAATTATCAAATATAGTACAACTTAAGGTTATTGCCCTTTGACAACATATAGCAAGGTCAAAGGTCAAAGCCCTCGACTAATATCCGTGATCTAAGATCACAATTATCTCTAGTTATATTAGTCGAGAAACGACTAATATACTGTATTCTAGCTGTTTCTTCTTCTTCTTTATATTAGTCGAGAAACGACTAATATACTGTATTCGTCCTGTTTCTTTCTTCTTATATTAGTCGAGAAACGACTAATATACTGTATTCTAGCTGTTTCTTCTTCTTTCTTTCTCCTGTCATGGGACCTATAGCTCCGTAACCATTGACCCGATTTTGACCATATTTGGTCACAAGTACCCTTATGTGCACCACTACTCAGGTTTTAAAGCACAAGAGGTCAAAGGTCACACAGGGGTCAAACGCGATTTTCACTTAAAACGTCCTTGCTACTTAGCGAAATGACACGGGATGCTGAGAATTGGTCAACATGTTCCTTTGGACAGTACGCATATATAATAGTTCGGGTTTTTAAATCGAAAAATGTTTGGGGTTACTAGGGGTCAAAATGTAAATTTTTACTCCATTCACTCAAAACCCTACTTGTCCGAGGGAAAATGACTGATGATATTCAGAATTGGTCAAAAGATTCCTTGTATCCATCTACATATAGGGTGCTTCTACACTAAAAGTGAAATGTCAAACGAGGACACTAGGGGTCATTGAACTTTACAGGGGGGAAATATAAGGCATGCTCCGATTTTGACCAGATTTCTTTTATTTTGTGGGCATTGATGAGACAAGAACAAAAGTCAATCATACCGTTAAGGTCAAAGGTCAAGAAAAGGTCCCTAGGGGTCAAAATGTACATTTTCACTCCGCGCACTCAAAATACTACTTGTCCGAGACGAAATGACCGATGATTGTCAGAATTTGTCAAAAGATTCCTCTTATCCATGTTCAAATAGGGTGCTTCTCCATTAAAAGTGACATGTCAAACGGGGTCACTAGGGGTCATTGAACTATACAGGTGTAAAACTGTAGACATGCTCTGATTTTGACCGGATTACTTTTTTCATGTGCGCATTGATAAGCCAAGAAAAAAAGTCAATCATAAGTTTGGGGTCAAAGGTCAAGAAAAGGTCATTAGGGTTCAAAATGTATTTTTTTAACTACTTCAGGGCTGAAATTTATAAAAACAATTATCAAATATAGTACAACTTAGGGTTATTGCCCTTTGACAACATATAGCAAGGTCAAAGGTCAAAGCCCTCGACTAATATCCGTGATCTAAGATCACAATTATCTCTAGTTCTTTCTTTATATTAGTCGAGAAACGACTAATATACTGTATTCTAGCTGTTTCTTCTTCTTTCTTTCTCCTGTCATGGGACCTATAGCTCCGTAACCATTGACCCGATTTTGACCATATTTGGTCACAAGTACCCTTATGTGCACCACTACTCAGGTTTTAAAGCACAAGAGGTCAAAGGTCACACAGGGGTCAAACGCGATTTTCACTTAAAACGTCCTTGCTACTTAGCGAAATGACACGGGATGCTGAGAATTGGTCAACATGTTCCTTTGGACAGTACGCATATATAATAGTTCGGGTTTTTAAATCGAAAAATGTTTGGGGTTACTAGGGGTCAAAATGTAAATTTTTACTCCATTCACTCAAAACCCTACTTGTCCGAGGGAAAATGACTGATGATATTCAGAATTGGTCAAAAGATTCCTTGTATCCATCTACATATAGGGTGCTTCTACACTAAAAGTGAAATGTCAAACGAGGACACTAGGGGTCATTGAACTTTACAGGGGGGAAATATAAGGCATGCTCCGATTTTGACCAGATTTCTTTTATTTTGTGGGCATTGATGAGACAAGAACAAAAGTCAATCATACCGTTAAGGTCAAAGGTCAAGAAAAGGTCCCTAGGGGTCAAAATGTACATTTTCACTCCGCGCACTCAAAATACTACTTGTCCGAGACGAAATGACCGATGATTGTCAGAATTTGTCAAAAGATTCCTCTTATCCATGTTCAAATAGGGTGCTTCTCCATTAAAAGTGACATGTCAAACGGGGTCACTAGGGGTCATTGAACTATACAGGTGTAAAACTGTAGACATGCTCTGATTTTGACCGGATTACTTTTTTCATGTGCGCATTGATAAGCCAAGAAAAAAAGTCAATCATAAGTTTGGGGTCAAAGGTCAAGAAAAGGTCATTAGGGTTCAAAATGTATTTTTTTAACTACTTCAGGGCTGAAATTTATAAAAACAATTATCAAATATAGTACAACTTAGGGTTATTGCCCTTTGACAACATATAGCAAGGTCAAAGGTCAAAGCCCTCGACTAATATCCGTGATCTAAGATCACAATTATCTCTAGTTTCCTTTCTTATTTTCCCTTCAAAATGACCGTGCTTTTTGTAAACATTTTGCCATCTTTTGTCAAACAAAACAAAAATGTGCATGTAAAAATTTGTTTCACTAATTTCTCAAAAATGGGTCGGTCTGGCCCGTACATAACAGGGGTTATATTTATTTTTGTCCCCTTTGAAAAATTGGGCTCTGAGCAGAGTGATACTCTTTGAAATTTCTGAAGAAAAAAAATGTTGCACTTTCTTTGCTTTGTCCTTTCAAAGAGCAAGAGCCAGTGAAGACATTCCAACGTCCATTTCCATTTCCATTTACATGTGAAGTATGTAGCATCAGTGTGCATCAGCAATAGGTTGGCCTGGAATGACGTCACATGCCGTTGACAACAAACAACGTAAAAGTCAACCAATTTCAGATTGCACCATCACCAAAAATGGCCCAAATATAGCCCTTTCTGTACCTCCTTGAAATGGTACCATCGATTCATCTGCATACTCATGTTAAGCTATGTTAAAAAATGTTTTGTCTCAAAGCTCTTCAGTTTTTCAAAACCTAATGCGGAATGCAGGTTTTTTAAGGTGTTTTTTAAAAAAAAAAATTATATATAAAATATTGAAATCCTTGTAAAAGTGACCTATTGTATTTAAAATGATGTGATCAATGAAAATCAGTGAAACTTTGGGATTTTTTTATTTTTATTTTTAAATCTTCTAACGCACATCAATTAAACTAACGTGCGCAGGAGCTTTGAAACAAAAGATTTTTTTGATATAGCCTTATCATATTTACACATTGTTTAGTCCAAAGGCCCCAATAAAAGGGTATTTTAAACACTCGCGGAAAACGAACTTCAAACAAGGCACTGAATTCTCTTCCCTTCATACCTCCGTAAAATACTTCAAAGTTAACAACCCTTTAACAGGCTCTGCGCCGTCACCTCTGTCCATAACATTTTTGCAAAAAAACATGTCCGGTTATATTATATGCAGATTTTTTTCTTCGGTGTGGATTAGTCCTTTTTGCCTTCTATTTCGGCTTCAGAATGTAACAGAAATCGACCCAGTTGCGTTTAAATCATCCGCCATTTTATTCGTTTATTATTTACGTGTCATATTTTAAGCAACTCTTCCACAGACGCATGGCAATCGCTTTACACGTAATCATACCGTGCAAATGCTGGTAACGCGGTTAATTGACGATATGTAATATATTGTCTTGTTTGACTTTCTTGTTTACACGATATGGATCCGATTTCATACGTGTTAACCAATGAAATTGCAGTATTTACACCTACTAAACGATAAATATTGATATTGTTTGATGCTGTATTTTGTTCTTTCCTGTATTTCCTCTCCAGTTCAAAGACCATCTCTTGAGTGGGATCTCAGTGGTAGATGTGCGCACAACACCGGTGAGGTCAATGTCTGTTCTCTGGGTTGCGAAGATCAGAGCGTCCAACCTCAAATCGGTGGTTGGGTCGGTACTGCCCTCGAACGCGTGGAACTTGAGGATGCCTTCAGTACATCCAATCACAAGTGCTTGTCAAGACTTGACGGCACAAACTACATCAATTTCGGTGAGTTTGGCGAGACGTGTCTCGGCAACCCGCAACTGTGCACCGAGGGTTTCACCATTGCATTGTGGGTGAAATTTACACAATCCGAGAACACAGGCGATCGATACCTGTTAAGCTCCACACAGGCAGCGATGGACGGTAAAGGCATCCATATAAGGACGTCGGATGCGAGTGGATTTCAGATGTTGGTCGCCGTACGCGGTAACACCGAATACAGCTTAGCCTACACCGGAACTATCCCCAATGACCAGTGGTTCTATCTGACATTGGTGTACGATCACAGCTCAGGAATTCACCTGTACTTTGATGGAACTCTGAAGTCATCTGACACGGGAGCAGCGACTCCTAGCTCTACCGCCATGGACGACTTTGGGTACTTCATCCTCGGTGCGCCCTCACACAGACTCGCTGTTGAGGACGAGAGGATGATCGGTCAGTTCAGTGATTTGAAGGTGTTTTATCAGGCGCTGAGAAGTCTGGATGTCAAAGTTCTGTATGACGGTAAGTTGTTAAAGGGATCAGGTTTTTTGTTTTTCTCCCAATGCACAATGTCATTAAAATTCATATTTTCTTATGATAGGGTTGTAAAGGTAAGCAATAGTGAGAAAAACTGTCCCAACTTGAGAAAAAAATTGAAAGAATAGGAATCAAATGGACATTGGAACTGAGGTGAAAAGCACATTTGTGAAGTGAGCACTGACTGAACATGTACACATTATTACACAGCATTTATTAAGCGCCATTTCATATGATCACAGCGCTGAACAATAACATAGAAATATAATAAAATACATCAAGATAATCTGGTAAAAAACAACGACAGCAAATGCAATATACATCATAAAATACACACTAAAATTTAAAAACAATCATATTAAAAAATGACATATTAAAAGCGAGGCATAATTCTGTTATACCCTGCACACCTACATCGGTAGTATGCGTCGTTCTTAAAAATCATGCACTATGAATACCTCTGTGAAGGGTATAACAGAATTACTCCAAAAGCGATATGACACCAGGGGAACAGTTCATTCAGATGGGAAAAGGTGAGTTTTCAGGGCTTTTTTAAACACGTTGACAGAAAGTGAACGGGGAATATGGGTAGGGAGAGAGTTCCAGAGGCGTGGTCCAGCAACACAAAATGCACTATCACCAAATGATCGTCGAGTACGTGTAACACAACGAATGTTAGCATTATTGGAGCGTAGGCCATTCCTGCCAGAGGCATAATGGATGAGAAAGTCAGTAAGATAAGTAGGAGTGAGGTTGTTTATACCCTTAATGGTCAGAAGCAGCCTTAAAGAGTACTCTCTCCTTTACAGGTAACAAATATTGCCTCAGATTAGATTTAGAGAATAAAGGTATTGTTTTTAGACCGTACCCGTGTTATATTGTCTGACATAAATGCGTTCGATAGTATTATTTTTTGCGTAGAACAACTCTGCCGGAATACCTTTATTCTCATTCTTAAACAATCATACTTTAGACCTTTATCAAAGAAATAAGTACATTTTATTGTCCACATTTGACAACTTTTACCCCTGCTAGGATCGAATAACCCACAAACATTCCATCCAATCACATGCGATGATTAAACCATGCGTAAGCGTCGCGGCGCCGGCATAAACGCAGGAAAAGCGCTAAAGACGCACTGCAGAAGTGCGCGTTATGGAGCAAACACGCATTGTGAAGGTCGGACGCACTGTTAAAACGTAGGCGCCCCACCTCCCCGTGTTAAGTTGTCTCATAGAGATGTTGCCGATTTCTCTGAGAACCAATGAGATTGCTTAAACCTGTGAAGGTATATCGCCTTACCTTCACAGCCTACACTGGCTTCCGGTCAGACAGAGAATCAACTTCAAACTTCTTGTTATCATGTACCAATGTGTTCATCATGAAGCTCCATCTTATTTGTGCAATGATATCTCTTTTCACTCATCTACTGTCACCGGTACTCGTATTCTTAGATCTGCTATGGACGCTACCAAACTTCACATTCCCAGAACATCCAAAACAGTTGGTGATCATGCCTTTTCTGTCGTCGGTCCACGCACCTGGAACACACTGCCCATATCCATCCGTGAGGCACCAACCATTCACAGTTTCAAAAATCATTGAAATCCCACCTATATCCTTATCAGTAATTTAGCTTGTATTTTGTTTTTGTTTCTCTTGCCTGTTTGTGGCTTCTCATTCTTGTAATGGCGCCTAGATATTCATGATTAGGCGCCCTATAAATCCTCTTATGTATGTATGTATGTAAACTTTCTTAGCTGTTTAAGAATAAGTAATTGTTTTACCTTATCTTTCTGTATTTAAGTCGTTTATTATTTGCTCTCTTGATCTTCATGCGCCAGAGCGTCTTGCTATTTTGCGCTCTTTATAAATGTTCACTATTTATTATCATGTATACCAAGAACAAAAATCCTACCTTTTTGCCTAATGCATTTAGGATGTTTTGCAATTATGTTAGATTTGCCAAAAGTGTAAAAATAGTGACAACAATTTTGAACCGAGTTGCACAGAGTTATCTGTCTTGTTGTCTGTATTGTGAAAGTTGTCCAGAATATTATTGTTTTTCTTCTATTATTTCCACCAGATGTCTTGTGAAAGTTGTTCAGAATATTATTGTTTTTCTTCAATTATTTCCACCAGATCGAGATCCATTCTGGGATGGCAATCTATGCGGCACACAGGATTGTCCAAGTAAGTGAGCTGCATATTTATCAACTAATACATGAGATACTCTTCTCATACCATCTTGAGGTGCCTCTTTAAGCCACAGTCATTCTTTGTATGTGGAAAAGGATTGGTCCATTTATATAGGGTGTAAACTGTAAACGGATTATTCCATTCAAGACAAGGGTGGAAAAGGACCAGTCTGTGCTGGAGAGGTTACAGAGGGTACTGTACATATTTTGCACACCCCTATCATTGTCATGGCAACAAGACATAACCCTGTAAGGATGCAAAGACAGGAACTAAACCACTTCCAGAGCTGGCGGTAAATTCAAAATGTACTCAATCGCATTTCAGAAATGTTCGATTATTGGAAATCTATGCACGATAGACAATAGCAAACAGTGCGAATTCCACCAGGTTGAGATACATATGGTTTATAGAGATATCAGACAACTTACACAAAATAATTCCCCTCACTGTAGCTGATTCTCCCTCTTCAATGGTTTTGTAATGACTAAATGGAGTGTTATCACATTTATCGAATTATTTATTTGAGATTCAGTCACATGTAAGCCAATTCTGCAATAACAAATAAACTACTTATAGTACGTACATTCACAGACTCTGGCTGGCCAGCACCATTTTAGTATAGGTAATATCTTCTAATTGAGGGGGAGCATTTGAAATCATAATCTGATCATTGACTCAGATGGTTCTATACTTCCCTGTATCTTGTGTAACATCGTAGGAACTGTAAAAGTGGAAATGTTTGTGTGTGTACATTTTTCGCGCTTTGCACATTTTTAACAATTTGCTTGTTTTTATTTTCGCAATTTTGAGCTTCAGTACATATACCTACATATAAAATGAATATATTTGTGCGTTTTTATTATCGCGCTTGCTGATGTTAGCGCACAAACGCAAAAATAAATGTAGCGCGACAAAGTTCTCTCGTGCTGTTGTCCAACTTGATTTTTTTCTGATTTAATCTTCATTTATATGCATGAAGGATTAAAATTCTAAGAAGAAATGATGATCAATTATGTGTCACTTGTTACAATGGCACGTTTGAATAGCGCACTATTTGCTTGGGTAGTTTAAATTCATGGTTGGACGCATAATATGTAGGGATATGTTGCTTCAATGAAGTCTATTGTATCGCAGCGAAACCAATAACATCAGATGTCAATATCGTCGTGATTGGTCTGTTGTGGTTCCTCTAATGTGAAATGGAATAGGTCCAAATCAATGAATCTACTCTAATTATGTGATGCGATCTGTGAAATCCCTTCAGATGTCGCAAAATATGAACTAGGGATTATTAGCAAAATGTGAAGACAACAAATTTAAAATTAAAAAAAATTGAAAGATATTTTTAGAAAATTAATGTCCAATACTTGGTGTCATCAGCTTTTATGAAATTTCACCTTAAAAACTTACTGAGGTCACTTTTCTTATTAATCTTATAATGTTATTCTATTGAACTATATATCTTTTTTGGCCTGTTTTCATGATTTCTTGTTTTGTAGCTTTTTATGACATCACAATCATCATTTACTCATAACTTTGTTTGTAGTGATCGTAGAAAAATGATCAAAACAGTTCTGTAATCAGCACAGTTTCAGCTTTCTTATGATGTAAATATCTCCAATATGAAAAATGCCACGATGTGGCGGGTTTTCACAGATAGCATCACATATTGTTAATCATCATCTGCAATCAAGGAAAAAAAGGTTGGCACACTTTGTCTTAATTACGGAAAAAAACCCGCCCCTCTCCCCGGAGGCAATGTTGATCCGAGTCATATTATCAGAAGCCATGGTAGGTCCCCCAACATTGATTGATGGGGGATGGGGAAGGATATAAGAAAGGGGGAGACTTTTGCTTTCTATTAAACAGTGCTATGTCCCAAGTCTGATCTCAATTGCGAGCACAGGGATATTTGTAATAAGTTGCGTCAAGTGTGCCAACTATTATTTTCCTTGATTGTGGGTACAGCACAGAAAGGCGAAAACAAACTGCTCCTTTTTGCCGAACATTCACCTACTTTCTTCTCTCTTTTTTCCAGTTGATGGAGGTTGGAGCGCCTGGTCAGACACCTGCCACATTACCTGCGGAAGCAACGGTATCAAGCGACGTAAACGTATCTGTAACAATCCCGTGCCGCAGCATGGTGGTAGCCATTGTGACGGGGATAGGATTACCTTTGATGTATGCAGTCTGGGAGGATGCTCTAGTAAGTGCAGTCCAAATGTGTCCATTGTGTTGTCCTAAAATTGGGAAAATTCAGGCTGAGATTAGATTTGTTTTCTTTATATGCTCTCTCAAAAGCTGACCTGAAAAGTATGTTACATAAAGGATTAATGTCAATATTGTCAGGGATTCTATTAATTTTGGAATAGGAAAGTCCTATACTGACGTACGTAGCTAAACAGGTCCCTATTGCATAAATTAAAAAAGGCAACAGCGCCACTTTATGATGATCACCGGAATTAAAGGAATTTATAGACTTGCATCAAGTCCGTAGGACACAAACAATGACGGTATAGTGTAAAGTGAGAGAATGAATTCAAATACCTAAAATAATGAAGTATCATATATTTCAGGCTTGTAAAAAACGTCCAGCACGTACGTTTTATCATAACTTTCAAAACCGGACAATTTTGGAGGAATTTGTCCTACAAATCTGTGTAAACTTTACTTAAGTCTATACCTAAAGCAGACTACACAAACAGCACCACCAACAATGTGACAATCACCAAAGTTAAACCAAAGTAGCTTCAGATCGGCAAGTTGAGATGCACACTCCTGATATCGTGTTCTCTGCCCCATAACCAATGCACACATAAGCTGTGAAATATATGAGTATTATCTATTAATGGGGCAGCAAACACGACATTGCCGGACTAACAGCAGAGGGGATTATTTATATACTCCATTCTTTACTAAACTTTGTTGTTGTTTTTTCATCAGGCAACGAAGATAGCGCCCTCGGTGTCACCGACGGAACAATAATAGATGCAAATCTGACTGAATCAAGTTGTTACGACGACACATATTGCGCCACCTGGGCCCGGATGACCGACAGCGACAACAGTCACTGCTGGATGCCGGCGACCAATGACACCACTGACGAGTTTATCCAGATAGGCACAGAGGATCCGATTACGTTGAAGAGCGTCGGGACGAAAGGCCGTGGACTGGATAATAACTATGTGACGAGTTATGTGATAGCGTACAGTGTGAACGGATCAGAATGGGATTACTATGAAGAGGATAATCAGATTAAGGTATATGATCTTTGTGACACTAGGGATTTTCCCCTCCCTCAGTTTCACATACCTTTCATAATACCGCTGTATTGTTTATCATTTTAGACAGAAAGATCTTTGGGAAGCCTAAATATGAAATTTAATTGATGAATTAGACTAATACTGGAACCTTATTTTTACAACTGCTACATTGTGTGTGTCATATATTAAACTTCATCAGGCAACTGTCCCCACTGAGGATGAATGTTAATGAAAATGGCTTCCTGGAGCCCTAGATATTTTTTTAATGGAAATGGTCTCAGAAAGCATTTGTAACTTTAAGGAAAAAACGTTGTCCTTGTCTCCCCCCTCCCTGCCCAACATTTTACCATACAATACACACCTTAGGTCTGGTTGGGTATTGGGGCATACTTTGACTGTCGCTGTAAAAAACATTAAAAGTCGGAAGATTGTTTAAAAATACATTCTTCATAAGCCTTGCGACAACTTTGACTTAGCGTGACCTATATATAACACCTACCTTTTTTGCATGCAGGAATTCTACGGTAACATTGACAACAGCAACATAGTGCGTAACTCAGTCACCCTCAGCGACGCCATCAGCCTGGTGAGGCTTTACCCGATAACCTGGTCAGATGTCTTCATGCCGCCTTGCGTGAGGGTAGAAATCTATGGCATCTATAACCCAAGTAAGCTTATTATCCCATAGGCAAACGTGTTGGCCTATATAACAGTGCATGATTGGTTAATTACAAGTAATACTCATCTGAATATCCACTTGACTCTGCCGTTTTTGGGTGCTCAATTGTTAGCACCTATGTTAACTCATTCTTTAGTTAGGTTGGTCAATTCTTAATTACTTATCAGTTTTACTCCCTTCATTTTCATTCTTCCTTATGTATGGTAGTTTGACCTTTAACCTAATAGCTAGGTGACCTCTGTAAGTCTGATTAGTTTTACGCTAACTGTTAGTTTCTTTCTTTCCCAGTGTTACTTTGCACATTTTGGACAATTTTGCTTTTTATATTTTTGCGATTTTGAGCTTCCTTACATAGACCTACATACAAAATGAATATATTCATGCTTGCTGATATTAGCACGAAAAGCGCAATACTAAATGTAGCACAAAATGTCTACCCCTTACAGTAACCAATTAAACTGACTCTCCTAGATATTTGCCCATTTAGCTACCACCAATTAAAGATTTTTTTTAATAATCATCAATTTTATTTTTGAATTTGTATTGAAAATGTGATTGCATTTGTTCATCTCCAGTTAATGGTGTGTGGAGTGAATGGGGCCCATGGGGTGATTGTGACCAGACTTGTGCTACAGGATCTCAGCTGAGAACCCGGACATGTAACAACCCAGCACCCAAGCATAGTGGAGCACAATGCCCTGATAGCAGTCAAGACACAAGAGATTGTAACACACATAACTGCCCAAGTAAGTATTAACAGATAGGGGCAACCTCCCCCTCCCCTATTTCCCTTCCCAACCTGTACTTGCAATATCATGTGTTGGAAGCCTAGCACCCATACATGTGATAGCCCAGCACCCAAGCATAGTGGAGCACAATGCCCTGATAGCAGTCAAGACACCAGAGATTGTAACACACATAACTGCCCAAGTAAGTATTAACAGATAGGGGCAACCTCCCCCTCCCCTATTTCCCTTCCCAACCTGTACTTGCAATATCATGTGTTGGAAGCCTAGCACCCATACATGTGATAGCCCAGCACCCAAGCATAGTGGAGCACAATGCCCTGATAGCAGTCAAGACACAAGAGATTGTAACACACATAACTGCCCAAGTAAGTATTAACAGATAAGGACAACCTCTCCCCCTCCCTATTTCCCTTCCCAATCTGTACTTGCAATATCATGTCTTAGAAGCCTAGCACCCGTACATGTGATAGCCCAGCACCCCAGTATAGCGGTGCACAATGCCCTGATAGCAGTCAAGACACCAGAGATTGTAACACACATAACTGCCCAAGTAAGTATTAACAGATAGGGGCAACCTTTCCCCCTCCCTATTTCCCTTCCCAACCTGTACTTGCAATATCATGTGTTGGAAGCCTAGCACCCATACATGTGATAGCCCAGCACCCAAGCATAGGGGAGCACAATGCCCTGATAGCAGTCAAGACACAAGAGATTGTAACACACATTACTGCCCAAGTAAGTATTAACAGATAGGGGCAACCTCCCCCTCCCCTATTTCCCTTCCCAACCTGTACTTGCAATATCATGTGTTGGAAGCCTAGCACCCGTACATGTGATAGCCCAGCACCCAAGCATAGCGGAGCACAATACCCTGATAGCAGTCAAGACACAAGAGATTGTAACACACATTACTGCCCAAGTAAGTATTAACAGATAGGGGCAACCTCCCCCTCCCCTATTTCCCTTCCCAACCTGTACTTGCAATATCATGTGTTGGAAGCCTAGCACCCGTACATGTGATAGCCCAGCACCCAAGCATAGCGGAGCACAATACCCTGATAGCAGTCAAGACACAAGAGAATGCAACACACATTATACTGTCCAAGTAAGTTTTAACAGAAAGGGGCAACCTCCCCCTTATTTCCCTTCCTAACCTGTACTTGTAATAGCTTGTCATGGGAGCCTAGTTTGTTCAATCGCATGTTGGCAACAATCATGCTGTACATCATATCGTAACACGTGCGTGTGGCCAAAATGGTGTGCGTGTGGCTATAATTGCATGCATACGCTTGGATTACTTTTGCACGCCAATAGATAAAAACTAAGTATTTCTTGCCAATTTTGAACTGATTGAATTATAGAAGAGCAACATATAAAGCTTCCAAGACAGAAATTTAAAATACACACAGCATTGACATAACTTTGTATTAGAAAAGCAACAGACCTATCTCATTACTTATATTCATCATCGCACCAAAGGGGTCACAAGTATCAGCCATGGTCCCCAAGACAACAACCACGGCATATAACTACCTTAGGATGGAAACTAACTTTGCCCTTGTCGTTCTCTACTCATCCCAACCTGGACATGTGGAAGTTCAACACTAAAGCACAGTGAGGCAGCCAAGATATAAGAAATAGACGTTATTCATAATTGGCTCACTTACGTCAACAGAGGGTGTGAAATCAATTGGTGCGCCGATAAACATACAATCTCGTACTTTCACTGCAATGTAATGAACTGTGAACTTCTACATTTTCCTAGATAGTGTCGGTTACCAGCAAACATTTCATTTCAAACTAGAGGAATAGATAGTGTATATATTCAAGTTCATTTCACGAATGTAATAAGGTCAAATATTGAACAGCTCAGAAGTATGAAGACTTTTTTATGATAAGTGCAAAGTTCACCACATTGAAAAACTACATCACTCTCGTCTCGGCTACATCGTTGGCCTCGTTTTCAGAGCACTAATTGCTCTGAGCATGCTCAGTTGGATAGCATGGCCCTCTTTTGACGTAAATACGCCAATTATGAATATCGTCTATTGCTACAGGCATAACTACAATTGAGGTCATAATTTGTTGGAATACCCTAATAATTTAATCTGTCTCCATTTCCGCAAAATATATACTACTAGCGGCGTACCCTCGCTACGCTCGGGCACTCGCTAGATGAGTATTATTATCTAAATTAGATACCTTCATGATTTGTAGATAAATGGGCATAGATAATGAGTTCAATATTGTAGAGCCCTGAATTTTTTTTTTCATTTGAAATAGAATTTGTTCAGAAATTGAGTTTTGTGATATCTTTGAATCTCGGACCCAATTTCAATACCCCATTTAGGAGGGAAACATGTTATAGTTACTCCATTTGTTGGAAGTGGCTCTTTTTACTTCAGGCTTTTCTTCCATCTTTTCTAACTTTCATTTCATTCAGCCATCATGCTTATAGACTTTTTAAGCCTGGCCCGAGCATTTTCATTTTGCTTGAGCCTGGTCCCTTCAGGACCCAAGCGTGTGTCCGTACGGACCGACGGTTTAAACAAAAACAAACATAAACCCCCAAAATGTGCAGTACCAACCCCATACCTCCATATAGTGTATACATGGTATAGAAGATAGCGTGCGGTTAGTCGTCAACATGATCAAAGCGTATAGGCCATTGTGCAATAGCAAGAGGTCCTTGATACTCAGGTGCCCTTAATCCTAATATCGGTGCCACGGCGCTCTTAATAATCCAGGGATCTTAATAAGGCCTACCCAGCAACGCTAAATATTATTAGATATCCCATAATAAGACATGAAATAACCACTCTGGTAGGCCCTACCCCATACATCCTTAAAATCCAGTTATCACAGGTACCCTTAATATTCCATACTCCAGGTACCCAGTGTACCCTTATAATCTAGACAGGCCTACCCATCCCCCCCCCCCCCCCCCCATGTGTTCATACACACGTGTAGGCCTAGATTTCACAACTCCCTTCGCGGACGCCCCCGCCCTACCCCATACATCCTTAAACCCGCCCTACCCCATACATCCTAAAAATCCAGTTATCACAGGTACCCTTAATATTCCATACTCCAGGTACCCAGTGTACCCTTATAATCCAGATAAGTCTTTCAAATCATTTTCCCTGTCACTATTAACACAATATGTTATCCTGAATGCAGGCCTACGGTTTGCGCCTTATACGGTTTGCGCCGGCCTTGCTCCCAATTCCTTCAAAGGGGTCCCTGTAATCCTGTATACCCTGGCTATATGATTTACTTTTTGTTGTTGTCTCATCATGCCGTTTTCTTGTACTATAGGGTTTGCACTATGGAGCAACGGATGCTTGCCGCCTTTACTCTACCACATAACAAACTACGCTTTGCGCCACCAACGCGTGTGCACCTACGCGTGTTCCGGTATCGCCCGATTACGCGTGCGCCGGCAATCGGCGCCTGACTACGCGTGCGCAAGCAATCGCCTGAATACGCGCGCCGACAATCACCCGATTACGCGAGTTGTGCGCCGGCCATCGCCATGGCGTGCTCAGCGTATACGCGGCGCGTAGCAATACCGTAGCAACGGGCTAAAAAACCTCGAATTTCGCGAAATCTAACCCAAATTTTAAAAATCAAACATAAACTGGTTCGTCGTGGGACCCATACGCACTCGCACATAAAATTTGAAGTCAATCGAAGATGCGGAAAGGGGAGAACATCTCAGGACAGGAATGGGCAACTCCGTATTATATTATAGATTGAAAAAAAGTTATCTCTATGACAAAGAGCTTGAAGCCTTTGCTTGGCCCCTAAAAATCCCCAACTACCCCCACCCCCAATCACCCCCACCCCCAATCACCCCCACCCCCAATCACCCCCACCCCCAATCACCCCAACCCCAATCACACCCACCCCACTGGGCAATGTTTACCCCTTCCAGAATCCTGTAACCCAAACAACATGTTTCAGCATTGAACCAGTTATTACAAGTTCCACTCGGTTGCATGCATTATACTCAAAATGGATTCATTGCATTTTCTATGGTAACATATAAACTATGCCTCTATCTTTGACACTCTTACGATTATCATGACTGTTGAATTTATCATTTTGAATGCAGTGCATCTATTTTGCCAATAACGGATATATACCTGATAGCGCATAGGGACTTAATTGTGATATGCGCTCAATAAGCATGGTTTTATTATTATTATTTGCAAAGAATGTATGGTTGAAAAATATAGAAAAGAATAAAGAAAAATATTACAAAATTTAACAAAGAACTTTTGAAAAAAGGGTAACAAGTGAAATCTAGCATAACACACTATAAAATGATAATAACAAGATCTCAACAAAATATTTGTAAGAATACTGCATTGGGTTTTTTCTTTACAATTCTTTATTTCTACTGTTAATAGGACATTTTCAAAAACAGAAACACCCTTTTTTAACGTTATGAATTATATAACCCTGTCTTTTTATTGCAGTTGATGGCAATTGGACACCTTGGGCATCATGGGCAACGCTGCCATGTTCAACCGACTGTGGTACTGATGGCATTCGGCACCGTACGCGTACTTGTACCAATCCCGAAACACAATACAATGGTACTATATGCGCCAATATCAACCATGTGGAGGAGTTCAATCCATGCGATGCCGAGGATGCATGTAGTCCAAACGGTAAGTTTGAAACAGCTAGGGCTGTGTGGAGAGTGAATCCTTCTTGTCTTCAAAATATACACACGGCCCCTGCGAGTGTGCTCAATGTGAAGAGGGACAAGAGGACTTAGTCTAGGCTGAATCCTTCCTGTCTTCACAATGTACACACGGCCCATGCTAGTGCGCTCAATGTGAAGACTAATAGAAGGACAAGGAGACTTAGTCTAGACTGAATCCTTCTTGTCTTCAAAATGTACACACAGCCCCTGCGAGTGTGCTCAATGGGAAAACTGAAAAGCAAACAGTTCCAAAAGTGTGTGCTGATAAGCTGATTAATAAACATGAGCTAATTCACACACCATCACACCATAGTGTACAGGTTGTTCCGTGTGGTTTTTGTGTACATTACGTGTAACGTGATAGGGCTTCTCGTGACACAATATGGTGCATAATTAATTACCTCCCACAGCTGCACAGCGTGATGCAGGGCCTTAGCCAGGATTTGAAAGTTAGGTGTCCAAAGTGGTACCAAAATAAAGTGGAGTGAGCAGCGCGAGTAGAGCCTCCACGTTTCTGTGTAAATTGACCGCATCAGCAGCTGTGAGCTCCGAATTAATATAAAATAAATATTGGTCCAAATTTAAAATATTGCGCAAAAAACAGTGTTTTCTGACATAAAATAGCATATACCCACCTTTTGGGGTTCAAATTGTGATCAAATATTCAAAAACGTTAATTTTTTTTTTTAAATATTAGGGTGTCCATTAGACGGCTTTAGCATTTTTTAGGACATCTATTTTCGCGACAGGGCCTCCATATGACGCCTGGACGGCCCTCTGGCTAATGCCTTTGGCGTGATGTGACGATTGTTTGACGCACTGCAATTTAAATTTGACCGCTCAGGTATTTGTTCTGTTGTTGCTGGGCACAAACATGCTCAGTCTTTGTGGTATTCCACAGAGAGCCACAGTTGAAGCATGTAGACTGATATTGGGTTCGATCATGATTTTAGGAATAATTTAGATACCTTTTTCGAACCATTGTGTTTGAGCTCCGTAGCTTTCGAGGTCATCACGACCCCTTCATTCAGCGTAGTGTTTACTTCCCTCCATTTGTCACATGACCACCTTTTGGGCGATCACATGACAGCAGGTCATCGTAGATGGCGGGTAGGTCGTAGCCGGTTTCACCCAGTTTCACCCACGTAAGATTTAGGGCACTTAGGACAGTCAATATGGTAGATCACACCACAGAGCTCTTGCCACCAGGTTCAAAGAACACTCGAACCACAAAACCACTCCTCTCACAGCAGTGGCAGAACACTCCAAAGACTTCAAGCACACTATCAAGCTTGATGACGTCCAAGTGATCGCCAAAGAAGACCAATTTTGGAAACGTAAGATCAGAGAGGCAATTGAAATCAGGACACGCAAACCGACCCTCAACCGAGACACCGGCTACGACCTACCCGCCATCTACGATGACCTGCTGTCATGTGATCGCCCAAAAGGTGGTCATGTGACAAACAGAGGGAAGTAAACACTACGCTGAATGAAGGGGTCGTGATGACCTCGAAAGCTACGGAGCTCAAACACAATGGTTCGAAAAAGGTATCTAAATTATTCCTAGAGCCGCAGTTGTTTGCCCAGTCCTTCGAATTGGTCTCCCAATCTTGTGCGGCGGCCTTGTCTGCACAAGAGGCTAGTCGGGGGCCATTATTATTGACGATGGTCTACTACTTGCCCTTTATCTAATACTGAAAAGACCAAGTGTCATCTATACAATGAACAGATGTTAACAATACTATAATGGTTTTTCCCTCCAGAATGTACCAGTGACAAACTTGGTATGAAAGATTACTCCATCGAAAACAGCCAAATAACCTCATCTACTGACTCAGGAAGCGGTTACCAACCGACCGAAGCTAGACTGGATCGGGCGGTCAGAGGTTGGGCGGCAGGGACCAATAACGCTGAGCAGTGGATACAAGTGGACTTACTGGAGGTGTCGTACGTAACAGGCGTGATATTACAAGGACGACATGACGCTGGCCAATGGGTCACGGTGTATAGGGTGTTGTACAGTAATGACGCTTCAACGTGGATTGACGTCAAGGATTCTAATGGGGACGTGGAGGTGTGTATATGCTATAATAGTACACAGTGCTCAAGGCACAATTAACCTTAGCCCGCAGTGGACGTACATGTTTTCTTTGAAGTTGATATTTGTTATTGTGTGTTTGCAAACAAAATTAATGGGCACTTAGACTTGTACCTTTTTCATATCAAGGCATCAACAGATATTATCAGACATGATAGTACTAACAGATATCTTATAATATTATTTCAATGATTCTGATTATTATTTATATCAGGCTCCTTCGATGGTACAAGAAAACTGTGTATTGAATATTGTTCAACCAAAGTGCCCAGATGTGAACAATATTTTTAAAAAAATACTGCTTAATCGGCTTGCGTAGAAGATGTGCATGATAGTTTGTATGAGCAGATGATGCACACTCGTGCCAAAATTTATGTCAGGTCTTTTTTTTTTGGGGGGGGGGGGTCCTATGTTATTTTACCTTAAATTAAGCAAATTGTGAAATATGCTTTACAACGGGTATTCATAATATAAGTTAAGAGTTTAACGAGTTCGCCGTCAGACAGATTAAATTTTGTCCGATGGCGAACCCGTTAAACTCTTAACTTATATATTTAAATTAAACATTTGATCACTTTATGAGGCTAGGCCTACTAAATGATAAATTCATTATCTCCTGTTTGTTCCAGCAATTCAAAAAATATGGTTAGGCCCTTCACAATTGATTTTGAGTTTCCTGTTGGAGATTTAAAAAAAGGGACGAGGTGGCTTTTAATTATTGATTATTAATTATCTTTTATTTTATTGATTTCGAAACTAATTATTTTGTGGTCACAGCCAATTTTCAACCCCTTATATCGAGGACTCTGAATTAAATTATTTTCCAAGTATGATTAATTTGATACCCACTTAGTAATGCAATCATGTTCTATGTTTGTACATCATCTTATCTGATATGATTAAAGTTTATTGAAAGTCATTTTAAAGGTGAAAATCCTAAATAAAAATAAAATAATTAGATATTTTGTAATTCTCAATTTCGGACGCGGGCAGCAACAGGAAACTCAAAATCAATTATGAAGGGCCTTATAAGGCTGTATCACATTCAGTCGAAACAGGGGATAACTAAAAAGCCATTCAATATTGTATAAATATGTGCATTGTTTTCCAAACTGAGAAAAGATGGGTTTGTCGCAACATGTTAAAGTACCAATTAAGTTTGGAAAAAAAGAAATTTCATTTTTGATTTGCTTGCTAATGTTAATAAATATTAATAATATTTTACCCTTTTTAACATCAATATGTATCAACAAAAAGCCGCCTGCATCCATAGAGCCTTACAATTTTGAAACGGTGCAGCAGTTACTCGTGTGAGCTTGTTGAAGCTTAGAATAGTTTTATTCATTTTTTTGTTGGCCAGCTTAATTTCATCTGTAAATCTTTTTTCAATCCAAGGACTTCACTGGAAACAGCGACCAACACAGCCACGTCCAATCAGACTTCCACAGGCCAGTGAATGCCAGATACATACGCATTAACCCCAGGAGTTACTACAGCCACATCACAATGCGGTTTGATCTTCTTGGATGTTTTGCTTCATGTAAGTCTCATAAATGTTTTGGAAATGCTGTGATACGTGTATTTTACCCGAGGTGACAGATATGCATCCATATAAGTAGATATCACTATTACCCAAAACAAGACACGGTTAGAGGTCAAAGTTTTCACGGACAGCCATTGTAAGCGCATGATGAGGGCCAAGACAAAATGTCAGTTCTTTATGTAGATTTCATCGGGATTAGAATTCATATTGGATCTAAGATTATCAGAATTCCCAAATGGCATCGATAATTTCTATAGTTTAGTCAGTTCCAAATTGGCGGAAAAAATATGCGGTTTATCTCTTCGCGCGCAAAAGTAATCCAAGTGCATATTCGCGATTTGTGCATACGCACACATCAGGCACATGATGCAAAGTACGTAATGTGAGCGTTATCCGCGCCCACGCTCCTTTGTATCAATTTGGAAATGATTGAACTATAGGATTGGATTTATACTAGCGATAACATATCAAACGACAGACATTGATCCCGGTAAATGCATTTTGTCGGGACAAAACAACTCCAGCAATTTTGGCGATAGAATGAATAAAATAAATGGAAATAAATGGGCTGTCATACTATGATGGGTATAGTTTTGTCATAGTCAATGCATAGAAGTATATAGGCTATATATATATTTATAGACTGGTAGGCATTGGGACTGAATGAATGGACGTGACGTATCTGTAGAGTCGCGGTAGCAATGGATAGAAGTGTATTGTTTCAGCAAAGTGCACACATTATGTAATAAAAATGACACTGCGTTTCGGGCATCAAAGAATAGACCGGTATGAGTCTGATAAAGGCTAAGCGTCTGGCATAAGTCAGAGCAGCTTGGAGAAAGATGATCTAAAAAGATGTGAACGTATGGCAGCCAATCATCACAACTGACGGAGGCCCGAGGCAAGGCAAGGTACTCCAGCAAAAGGGTAAAATCCAATTCCTGGAGAGTTACGTTGCACAGAGTTAGTAGAAGGTAGGGCAAGAGTTTTGAGGACAAAATTGGAGGAAGTATTATTGAACAGGTTGAGTCTTGATGTGTTGATAATCATAGAGGAGAAACTGTTCCAGTGGGGGATTGTTACTGGAAACTGAGACCATGGTCTCAGCTGGAAAGAAACTCTTTGTCAACTACTTGCCTTTTCTTGGGCAGGTTGATACCGTTTGTTGCACTTAAGAATTGTTTGTCATTCATTGAGAATGAATAGGCATTTGGATAGAATGGTTGAATATCTATACTTGATGAATAAAACTTCTTAGGGGTTGTCCAAAATTATCGCCATTTTCACTTACGTACATAGCGTACGTAACTTTTTACCCCCCCCCCCCTTGAGTTACGTACGCAATAAATGGCGAAATTTTTGTAATTTTGTAATTTAAAAAAAAAATCCCGCCTCTCCAGATCGCCATTTAAGTTACGTACGGTTGGGGTATATTTTGACCCCTCCCCCTGTTACGTACGCTTTGTACGTAACTGAAAATGGCGAAAATTATGGATGACCCCTTAATGAATCAATATGAATTCACACTGAATATAATGTTAAATTGTTTGCTCTGCTTTAAATTGATACAGATTGCTATGAGCCTCTAGGCATGTACGATGGCCGGATATCAGACAGTGATATTGAGTCATCTAACACCGCATCCGATACATCCAATCTAGCACAGCATGGACGTCTTGATCTAGGATCAGCATTAAGTAAGTCAACAATATGTGTGGTGGCATAGGAAAACCCTTCACATGGTCAGTTTCTAGCAACTTGGTCTTTTTTATTTGGCAACAAGCTACATATTCTACTGATTTCAGAACTGTTTAAATTTTTCAAAAATTCTGTCTAGAACTACAGTTATAGATTTTTAAAGACGGCAAGTATATACGCAACAATAAAACATGAAACTGAAAATTCAAAGGTTAAAGTTCCGTACACGAAATCTTTGAATTTCTTTAATAAAACTATGTGTTAATATCATGCAGAATAGCTTGTCATGTTAAAAGGACTTTTGATATTAATCTAATTTGTTTGCAATGTTATTACCAATTTTAAATTCTTCACTTTCAAAATCTTTACATTGCATTGTCGTAATTCAAAAGTGGTTAACATGGTCATTATCTATCCCTCCAAGGCCATAAGATTTCGGGCAACTTCACTTTTTCAACATTTTCACTAGGCGCCGCCATCTTCGACTTTGATGACAAGTATAAACAATACTGTGAAGTACAGCCAACTATGGCACAATTTAGACTTTTAACATATGAAATTGTATAACATATCACTTGATTTCAATCAATGAATACTCCTTGTTATTTGAAGTAATAGTTTGCATTCCAAAATGTTGACATTTTAGGAAATAACTGGCGATAAATGGGTGTTTCCTCCACTGGGTTGAGTGACCTGTTGCTTCGAAGAAATGTGATGCGCAGTAAATTATGTGACCTAAATATCAATGCGCGTGTACATCTTCAAACAGGGCATGAATAGAGCTTTCTAATGATATCAAATTTAATGGGGTGCATGTTAAGTTCAAGGAGGAGTGAGCAGGTTCAAAAGACGTAGATTTTAGTTCATTCACCTCTGATTTCTGGGCAAAAATTTGATAATCAAGGTTCAAAAAAGTGCTGAAAATAAACTTTACATCTGGAATTTTGCATAAAAAACTCCTGGGGACTAAAGTTAAAGATCTAATCCCTATCTTGGGATCAAAGTTGGAAAGTTGAATTGAAACTCATTTGTTAGGAATAATTTGGCTTGACCCAGATATCTCAATATTAACATAAGCGACTTCCGACGGGTTTTCCCATACCGCCACACATATACCTTATACTTATCAAATCAATCCGGTGTGCCTATTTGGCACTATGATCAATATATCATTTTATATCTACTGTGTACTGTTCAGCATGCTGGTTTTTCAATGGTTGCAATCCTTAGGTCTACTCACTGGTAGAGCGACACTAATGCAGGCAGGACAAATTCATTCTCCAAATTCCTGGTGTCAGTTTCACACACAGAACCGTATCAGACTAAAAAACATGTATGTTTGTTGGTGTTATAGGAGCTATTTTGTTCATACACCCAAATATTAATTCAGACCACCTCTCATGGCATTTAAAGGTCAGGACACACAACATCAACACTTGGAGGATCATCAATAAATATATGTGACCCTTTTGTTGATAAACCTTCTATGTGCCCGGTGTTCTCTCTTCGTATTCAGAGGGTCAACACATGATCATAATAGGATCTTGACTGCGTTTTGCGGCAAATTTTGCTAATTTGACACCCTTTTTTCGCCAAAAAGCACAGACGTTTTGTCCGAAAACATCCCCCCTTTTTCACCATTTCGAGGACACTTTCTGCAAAGACCCTCATTTTGCGCAAAACAGAGGGACATACTTTGTTCAAAATACCGCTTTTTCCTATTCCCTAGACAATTTGATATATGACACAACTCTCATTTAATTTCTATTTCTTTTTTGCAGACATGGCCTCCAAAAACAACCCTAATGATTTGACCGTGGACATAGCTTCCAAAATGACTCTAATTTTTTTTAATCACGGACAAAGCTTCCAAATAACACCCCTGATTTTGGAAAATCCATGAACCCTCCCCCTTTTCTGCAACTTTTGGAACGATCATGTGTACCCAAAGTCAATGTTGACTGAAACCATCGGGATTATGTGCTCCTGTTATGTTTTTACCTAACAGGCTAGATAGAAATTTGGATGAATCTTTTAGGCACATTTTGATACCAAACATAACACCTAGCAACAACGATAAACCATGATTAGCGCAATTTAAAGAAAATTAGTCACTTTTTCAAAAGTCACATTTTCAATACACTTACGCGGGGAAAGGGGGGTGTGTGAGGTTCACCCCGTGTGTGACACTGTTATTATCTGGATTGACCATGCAATCGATCATACAGTGCAGCAGCCGTGCACACTATGCTACATCAAGTCGTACACTTAGTGAGCGGGATATTTGATTCCGAACATAAAGTGCATTACATTAAACTGCTTGGAATTTTACCAAGCCTTATGGATACACCTTGGTTTGGTTTGATTTGGTGTCGCGGTAGATCAATGAAGCATATAAAATAACACACATTTACACATCCTTCACCCATGCATAATACTTTTAATTTGGATTAGCCCGCGCGAGGGGAAATGCGCAGCGATCAACACCGAAATGATACGTCATATGTGCTTGTTAACAATTGGTGTTTTCTTCCTGTGTAGTGTATTGAAAATGCAACTTTTGAAAAGTGACTAATTTTCTATAAATGGTGCTAATCATGGTTAATCTTTGTTGTTAGGTGTTATGTTCAAGGATGTAAGTTTTCCGGATTTTCCCGGAATTCCAGATTTTTTAAAATTAAAAAAAATAAATAATAATAATAATAATAATAATAATAATAATAAAATTTAAAAAATTTAAAAAAAGAATCCAGCAGAAAACATTAAGAATAGGTAAGCCTATGTACAATGTATATGTTTTTCAAATTATCAAACACATTTATTAACTGCTTTTTAACATGTCTTTTATGTTGAAAATAGCAAAGAAATTGCTTCATTTACAGTGCTAAATCCAACAAAAAAAACGCACCCTGGACCCCCGGCGGACAGCTCACGCTTCGCGCTCGGGCTTCGGTCGCTCCGCTCCCTCAGATATTATATTTGTAGGATTTTTTTCAAGGAGCCACTTACATCCCTGTATGTTTGGTATCAAAATGTGCCGAAAAGATTCATCCAAATGTGTATTTAGCCTGTTTGGTAAGGAAACAATCGAACATTTCTTTAAATGACTTATACAAAGTGTACGACTTTCTTTTGTTGAGCACTTTATAAGAACATTTCCATGGTGTTTTTTTCTTCAAAACTCAAATATGCTACGGAAATTTGTCATGCAGTTCAAATTTTGGTATTTGTGGCCTAAATGTAAAATGACCTTTGACTCACTCTTGTCATCAACAGACTCATCTCAGTGTTGGAAACCAGACAACAATAGTGATGACACCCAATGGCTTCAGATCAACCTACACACACCTATCACTCTACAAAAGATTGGCATACAAAGCAGCGTCAACAGCACGGGTTATGTCACATACTACAATGTGTCGTATCTCACGTCTGATGCACTGGACTGGATGGAGTATGAAGAAAGTGGACAAGGGAAGGTAGGGCGCATTGAGATTGTATTTGATTCATACACTCTATGTAGTGTTGAACCAATCAGGAAGCAGGAATTACAAATACGCGGAGTGCATTGAAAGTGTCCACTGCACTCCGCGTGTGCGCCGTTCAAATCACGCAGTGCGCGTTTTGTTTTGATTCGTTGTTCAAGATTCGCGGGTTCGTCGATTTTCACTGCGGGTGTTAGCAAACTTGTTAAAGTGTTTTTAGACGTTTTACATAGATCAAAATTATGCTTAAATTGTGAATTTTTATTTGTATAGTGTCGTGTATGAATTAGGTCAATGCATGCGTATGTTTTGTTTCTTGGAAAATTAGAAAAATCAATGCACTTGCGCAAATGTTGATATGCTCACAATAGCACTCCCCCTTCGGGGTCGTGCCATTATTTACACATCAACATCAGCGCGCGTGCATTGATTTGTCTAATTTCTCTCGAAACAACACATACGCATTTATTGACCTATAATTGTTTGTTTTGTTTGTTTAGTTAGTTCAAGTGGTCTCTTTGGTTTACAGGGTGAATCGGAAAGAACAGGCACTTTCTTGCAAAGGTGCCATGAAAATTGTAGGCCTGTATATTCAAAACCAATGATAGGGCTGAATACGGCCACATATTTGGCTTTCATTAAAGAAAAAAACCTTATGTATTTGACTATTGCATTATAATGTTATATCAATTTTAGTAGAACCTGGTTTTTAAAAGCCAAACAACAGGATGACAATAACACAGTGTTGCAGCTATCAGAGATGACAATCAACGAAACAAGCTTTAAAACCTTAAAAGGCACCTGTATGTTAAATAAAAATCTTCAAATGGCTGTATATAAATTGAACTAAGTACTTATGAGAAAGAAAAAGCCTGAATTCAAGAAATAACACTGACAAGCGGTATCACAGGTAACATACATTGAAGAATGTCTTGACCATTTGGCCATACTGTGGATTGGCTTTAAAATTGGGGGCTTTACTAAAATTAAATTAAGGGGGGGCTCAAGGAAGTTACTTTTTGAATTTTGTGAGTGCTGTAGTTATTGAACTATGACTCAAATGTATATAAAAGTATTCAATTTTGGAAAGGAAATGGGTCAGAGAATCTAAATTTTGCGTCAATTTTGACCAAAGATGTTGATTTTTTGAGAAAATCACACAAAAATCACTTTTTTGACCCAAAAAAGTTTAACAAAGCTAACAAAAATGATTTTGAGTAAAAAATTCCCAAATTGCTAGATTATAATGTAAAGACACTAACTTAGGGACGATCTTTTTTTTTAAAAACCTAATATAATATTTTTGGAATGTTGACCAAAAAGTGAAAAAAAATGAAAAAAATCACTTTTTTGGCACTTTTTGGTCAAAAAAACAAGTCAAAAACTTCCATAAGTCCCCCTTAACATGATAATTGTCGATTTAAAAAAAAAATTGAATGAAAGCTAAAGAATGGGTCTTTTTAGTGCTGCCATTGGTTTTGAATATGCATTTCTAAAATGTATGTGACACCTTTGAAAAAAGGTGCCTGTTCTTTCTGACTCGCCCTGTAGACTGATTTGCCACACTCTGTATCCTGCATGGTGATCGTATCCTGCATGGTGATCTAGGATGTTGTAAGGTTATACCTTATAGTATCTCACTTGGAGATGTTTATATTTATGAACTCTGGTCTACCTGATGTTCTTCTTCCATGTTTTGTGATCCATGGACCTAATTATTCTAATCAACTAATAGTGATAGCTAGTGAAAAGGGGAGGACTGCATTATCTAGAATCTTTTTGAACACTTCTCCTTTATTATTTATAATTCCGCTTCCGCCTCTCCTGACAAGTCGAAATAAAAGACATAAATGTTACACCTTAACACGGGGAGCACCGAGCTTTGATTGTGAGACACAGCAAAGGTGGACAGACAAAAAATCATCCAACTTAACCCTTCCTAGGTACCTCTTACCAATCCTGCTTTCTGACCTGGGCACCGTCCCTCCACTAGACAAATATCTCTCTGATCTTGGCTGTATCAATGCATATTCCATCCTGTCTCTATTCATATTCCTTACCACTTCAAAGTCCTTCAAACCTTTGTAAATTTAGTTGCTGCTTTGCTGCTGGTCAAACTCAGTCTGTAGCATCCCTCTCTCCGTCATCCATCACTACACCTCGCCTTACGTAATTGTATCTGCAAAACACTCTTACCAGATCGATTAAGCTTACTATTATAAATATATTCCTTCCCCCTTCCCCCCTCACTCCACTGTCATCACCGCCACCAAGCCACCCCATTGAAATTGACATGCAGTTTTCTATGTCCCAATTTGCTGGTTGAAATGGTTTCTTATCTTGTTAGATTTAATGTGTAAATTAACAAAAAGGTTTAAAATATGTCTTAAATTTGGATCGAAGTCTGGACTAATATAATTAGAAATTACTTAACCTACTTGTTGTGTTAATAAATTTCCCTTTAGCACTTGCGTGAGGATCGATATTGTGTGCTCTTGAGCGTTTTAGGCTCTTTGTTTTGGCTGACCAATAAGCGCATGTGTGGGCGTTTTGCCGTTTCAACCCACTCTCGTTTTGTGTGAGAGGCTTTTTCCCTCACAGTCTTTGGTCATTCGCTCCGTGTTTTCTGATGAGAAGCACGCTTTTATCAGCTCTGCAAATTTAAATTTTTAATTTAAATTTGTTTCTACAACGCTTTTACAACGCAATAAATCATGCCTGGGAGACGTGGCCGTGGTCGGGGTACCCAAACGTTCAGCTGCAGTTGCAAATCTTCAGCCCCAACCAGCTAGCCGTGAAACTACATCTCAAAGGCAGGCGTTGGTGAATTTGACTAGTCAAGTTAATAATAGTCATAATGGCGGTGAAAACAATTCTTCAAGTGCAACGAGTGCTTCAAACTCCCGCCTGAACTATAATAACAACAGATCGGCGGCAGCAAGTAACTCCATCGCTCAGCTCGGTACGTCGTCAAGCACTGGTATCGTTGTTACGAGTGCTGGTACTGTTAGTCATGGTAACGCCATTTCGTCAAGTTCGTCTATCCCTCGATCAAATCCAGGCTATTCTACGGTGGTCGTTAATGACGGTGATGTAATGTAATCGTCGGCTCAGTTGCTCAAAACCCGGGACAAAACCAAGTGTCTCAAGTCATCACATCTTTGGGCAGTTTTCGGCAAGTTTTACCGGATCCACGTCCCGTGCATCAGTTTAGCGTCGTAGGCGTTAGAACTCATTTTGACTTCAAGCCCGCAGTACAGGTAGTGCTCGTATGTGGGTCGGATTGGTAAACCGTTCTTTCCTTCCGCGTCGTTAGTCAGAAATTCGTTTTAATTATTGCAAAATTATATATTATCGTTTGAATTGTTTTGGCGTATGTAGTCAGTGGAAAATAAATTGGCAGACTTGTCTCTCATCATCACGGTGGCTTCCGCAAAATGTTGGTCTAGTCAGTGTTATCTTTTCTGAGCGTCAGGTGCCAATACAATTTTTTGTACTCAAATATTGATGTAAATATACAAATTTATTGATTTTCGACATACTCTTATTGATTTTATCCCCTTTTTGTTTAATCCTCTATCCTTACAGACATTTTATGGTAACATCGATAACGAGGCTATAGTTCATTCAACCCTGGGACCCGTCTATAATGTGACCGCAGTAAGAATCATCCCGATTGAGTGGTACAGTGAGATCTGCCTACGTGCCGAGTTATATGGATGCTTTACACCCCATGGTAGGTCATTCCCAGTAGTATAAGAATGAAACCCTCCTGTCTTCACGTTTTACATACAGGGCATACAGGGCATGTCAAATAAAAGTATATTATGAGGGACAAAAATAATTTTAAAATACATCCCTTGTTTTTTATTTAAAAGAAATAGAATGTTTGTATTTAGGTTTTGATGGATACAGATGATAAATAAATGAAACAAAGGTTGATCCATTGGTATTAATAAAAAGGCAAATCAAATATTTGCGAATTATGCCATAGTTGCCTTCACAGGGAATATTTAGTGGTGGGGGATCGGGTTTAACAGTGCATATTCTCATCAATTACCCGCCTGGATACAGCAGCTATGCAATAGTGTTATGGCTGCATGGCTTGCAGCAGATGCGTGATGCTCAAGTGATTCTGCATGCAACTATTATAGTGGTAACAATTTTAACATAACAACATGTATTTAATCGCTTAGAAAACTAGTGGAAGCTAATTGTTAAAAACATGTTCTGTTTTGTTTAACAGCATGCAAGGAGAACTCTGAAATTAGTTCAACAAACTTAGAAGTGACAGCTTATGGTGCTGCATCTGTCTCCATAGTGTTAACAGAAGGACTTCATACTGTTACCATGATTCGCACCCAGGGCTCCAGCGGTAATTGGATCAAATCATACACTGTGTATTTCAGCCAGAATGATGTGGACTGGGCGTTGTATAGGGAGGAAGGTGTTCCAAGGGTAAGTGACATGATCTTTATGGAGGGGTTAGTGTGAAAGGGTAGGGCTCAAAACTGTCACTTTGATTCACACTGAGGGAGTACATAGCAAGCTAGAACAAGTGATACACACATCTGTGTGGATAGAGTGTAAGGGAACCCTGAACAATCACAGTGAGTTATTTACAACTCGACCAGTCATTCAATATGTTCCATTGGTTAGTAATGCAAAACTTGTGATGTACTGAAGTAAATTGCTAATAAGTAAAACTAGGAATAAGATGGATGTGTATAACCAGTCAATACACAGCAACTGTTTACAAGCGAGCCAGCCATATTAAAATAACATTGCCACCCTTTTCTCTGTTTACCCTTTGCTTTGCTCTTTTGCTCTTATATTGTCTTTAAACACTTTTCATGCGGCTCACATCTACAAACGACAGTTTCAACATTTTACATAATGCTTCAAAAATGTCAAAATTATTGAATTTGATCACCATACTTGGAAACACCATGAGAAATGCAATAAATTAAGTGCAAACATGCCTAGTATTGGTTCGGTAATTCTTGAGATAGACTGTGAAAGTTGGGAAATATATCTGAAAAATCGATTTTGTATATGGTAATACTAAAAAGCCATGTGGAAGGTGTTACATTAACCATGTATTCTATGACTCATTCCCACTGCAGGTGTTCCAAGCCAACTACGATGACAATCAGTTTGTAAGCAATGTCCTGATGAATCCCATAGAAGCCGCTTATCTCAAGATAGTACCGGTTGAGGTCAACTCTGGCTTGTCTACTGATATCACAGTGCTGGGATGTACCAGTGAAAACACTCAGGATCCAACTCCTAGTACATCAGGTAAGTTGGCCAGTATGTTAAAGTGTGTTCGATTGGTCAATTTAGTGATGTAAACATCTCAGTAACCAATTAGAAAAGAGTTTCTAGGTTGCTTAACATTTTCAGTGGAATACTTTCAGTTCGCTTGATTGTTTACAAGGTATTGCTTTTATAGTGTACCCGTGTTATGTCTGAAATAAATGTGGGCGATAGTATTATATTTTAAGTAGAACAACGACACCGCAATACTACCAAACGCATTAATATCATACAATATAACACAGGTACGGTCTAAAATCAAAACCGTTAGTCTCATTTTTCAACAGTCATACTTTGACATTTATCTAATAAAATTAGTATTTTATCACCAACAACTGTCAACTTTGACCCCTTTTAGTATCATTTGAGCCTCAAACATTCCATCCAATCCCATACGGTGAGTATACCATGCGTCGGCATATTTGCACTTCATAAGCATGCAGGAGAGGGCAGTAGGACACACTGCAGAAGTGAGCGTTATGGAACAAAACTTTAGTTACCACGCACAACATGAGGGTGGTCACGCTAAGCTTTGCCTACCCAATTTATATTATCTCATAAATGTTGCCAATTTCTCTGAGAACCAATTGGGATTGCTTAAACTTAAGCTGTTTAAGAATGTATTTCACTACCCTACTGTACCTGGTACTGACCCTCACCCGTTCCCGTTTTTTGTTCATTTCATTACAGTATGCTTTGACCCCTATGGCTTTGGTGACTACACATTCTCATCGGATAGAATCACTGTCTCCAGCGTGTTTGGTGGCAGTGTTGTCGTACCAGATAACACTACACTCAACACAACAACATACAGTAATGATTGTCAGTGCAGCGACAACAGTACTGTAGATGCATCTGGCAACACCACAGTCAATGCCTCATCATCCGGCAACACCACTGATTGCGAATGTGACACTACCACAGAGGGGCCAAATTACATGTCCGTCAACACCACCAACTATCAGCCGCACTTTGCCAGATTACGCAATCCCGACGACCCCGTATATCGCATGAACGGCTGGGTGTCTGAGAACGGCAGTGTGATGAGCTCGTTGGATCAGTGGATGGAGATTGATTTTGGGGATAGGGTTCAAGTGACCGGGTTGTCCATGCAAGGTGTAATGACACCCGAGGGAGAAAGGTGAGATATTAGAGGACCCACCTCTATGGATTTGAATGGGAATCAGCCCATGATGAATGTTTGCAACTTCTCTTAACATAAATTCACACTATTCTGCCAGAAGCATATCCATACAGATTGGTATGTAACTGTATTTGTATTCAGTGGCATTCAAAGTTTACGACCACCCCTCCCCCCTCCCCCTTATTTGTGTAAGAAATTAAGCAGCGAATAAATACAGGCAAACGTGTGCACGCAAAATTCTCGTATTGCGCGATCTTTGCACCTTACGGTGACGCAAAAGGGCGATTTTTGCATCCTATGGATGACGCAGGCGTATACCAGAATTGTGCGCTTAGATTACCTTTGCGCACCGAGACATACAAACCGCATATTTCTTGTCAGTTGGGAACAGACTAAACTATAGACACTAAGGCATGATGTCATAACTGAGTGAGGCGATTTAAACGAAGCAAATCGCGTTGTGATTAAATCGCGAAAATCGAAAAAATCTAAGCAGCAACGCGTTGAAATCGTGTTGATTTTTTCCAAACATAATCCTTGAGAGTCCTGTTGGCAAGTTACTGAATATAACGGGCCATCGTTTTTCACCCGATAATATCGCCTTTGCAACGTTCAATCCCTTAATCCGATAATTTGTTGAATCCACAATAACAAAAATCTCTTTTCTTCCTCGGCTACTAGCCCATTGTTTGTCAAGTGGTATAAATCAATACAAACCGATCGTAAAACATCTTCACAAGTGCGTCGATAGGGTCGTGTTATAAAACAACCTAGTTCGTGGTGAACCATGACTCAATCGATCTCATTAACGTCAAGTGTTGAGGCCATGGATTCGATTATAGATGACAGACCATTATCATAAAACGTTACACCCGATAGGTAAATTTCTATTGATGATTAAAATAGACTCTTATTTTCTGCATTGTATATTTTGTAAACAACTGCAGTTTGCCTTGTCCAAAAAAGATCCCGTATCTGATAATATTGTTCGATCGCTGCAGTATTGAATGGGTAATTATTGCCCCGGTTTCACTTGACAGTGATGTGATGGGATTTGCCGTAAATAAGTCTTCAAAATAACACATTTATCCATGGAAGTATTCTTCCATGATTTATCCAACAATGCAAAACAGTTATCCTTTATAATTCAATATTAACACTATAACAGTAAACCGTTATACTTCGAACCATGTTCGAACCAAGGGGTTATTATTTATGTTCAATGGTTGGAAATGAGTCAATGACCCGGGGGAAAATGAAAGCAAAACATTCGATATATGTTGTATTTTTGTGTTTTATGGAAGGTTATTTTCCCTTGACGGATCAGGTATTGAGAGACGAGAAAACCTGGTCAAATAAAAATCTATGATTTTTTTCTGCCCGAGATAAATCAATAAATATGGAATGAGTTGTAATTATAAATATGATTGTAGTCTTCAAATAAACCTTCGGATGAGCATGATTTTATTTTATGATTGACCTACCGTTCATCATTGACATCGTATTTGGCAATCAATACTGTACTATTCCAATTAACCCGTCCGCTTTTGTTTGTGTTCACATGTTTCACCGCCGATATACATTTTTCTATAAAAAAGCCCGATTACATTTTGTTTAATATATTTATTCGAATTCATAGGAAAGCTAGGAATCGGTCAGTCGCATCACGTAGACCACGCCCGGCCGGCCACGTAACTTGTGTGTTCATATTACTAGCGTGAGAAAGGCTCCCCCATTCCTGAAATGCGTGCCTGGATATGACCCCACCGACCATTTATCAACCACACGCCTAAGCCCGTTCAAAGAACTTTACGATTACGTATGCGCATGCCCCAAACTTCGATCACCTATCCCCCCAGAATTGTGCGAGCGTGTTTCGAGCCTTCATGCATACACGATGGTGATAATTAACAAATAGCCGCGCCCTTGAAATTCTTGCGGTGTCCTTTGAGAGTTTGCGGTTTTCTATTGGAGAGGGGAGACCGGGGAAAATAAATCACCAGTAGACAATCGTGTGAAATAATATAATGAGAAAACAACAATTTATTTGTAAATCGAATGTTCTCTAAAACTCAATATCATAGGAAGTATCAAATTGACTCCTGAAATTGATACGGTCACGCATAAATCATTGTAACTCAATATCTATGATCAATCGCCCCTATAATGCTTTCTCTGCTAATGAGCTCACAATATTATTAAAAATAACCCGGGGAAATGTATATTAAACCAGAAATTTCAACAGCGCGTGAGCTGAAATTTGTAAGATCAGACTCCCCACCACAAATCGCCCATCCACCGGCCCCCTCCCCCGAAGAAAAAATTCGGACTCTCCACCACACAAAACGCCCAAGTTCCCCCCTCCAAAAAAGAATCGGACTCCCAAACAAAACGCCCATTCTCCCCCCCAAAAAAAAAATCGGACTCCCCCTCAAATCGCCCATTCCCCATCTCACCCCACCAAAATCGGACTCTCCACAAAACGCCCACCGCCCCCCAAAAATATCAAACTCGGACACCCCCCTATACAAAACACCCATCCCCCCAAAAAATCGGGCTCCCCCCACAATACACCCATTCCAAAAAAAGTGAATTCGGACTCCCCCCCCCCCCCCCCCCCCCACCACAAAACGACCATTCCCCCTCTCAAAAAAATCGGACTCCCAAACAAAACTCCCACCCCCCCCCCCCCCCCCCACCCCAAGAAAAAAATCGGACTCTCCCACAAAACGCCGCCCCCCCAAAAAAAAAATCGGATTCGGACTCTTCAACAAAACACCCATCGCCCCCCCCCCCAAAAAAAACCCGGACTCTCCCACAAACAAATGTGGACTCCCCCCACCACAAAAAAATATCGGACTCCCCCACAAATCGCCCACCCCCTCCCCCAAAGAAAAAAGAAATCGCAGGTAACCCCGTTTGAAATCAATACTCCCTGATTGAAGATTAAGGTCAAATGGAGTTACCCACGCAGGTAACCCCGTTTGAAACCAATAATACTCAATACTCCCTGTGATGAAGATTAATGTCAAATGGAGTTACCCACGCAGGTAACCCCGTTTAAAACCAACTCCCTGTGTTGAAGATTAATGTCAAATGGAGTTCCCCAACCCCGTTTAAAACCAATACTCCCTGTGTTGAAGATCATATGTCAAATGGAGTTACCCACGCAGGTAACCCCGTTTAAAACCAATACTCCCTGTGTTGAAGATTAATGTCAAAATGGAGTTACCCACGCAGGTAACCCCGTTTAAAACCAATACTCTCTGTGTTGAAGATTAATGTCAAATGGAGTTACCCACGCAGTTCCAGGTAACCCCGTTTAAAACCAATACACCCTGTGTTGAAGATTAATGTCAAATGGAGTTACCCACGCAGGTAACCCCGTTTAAAACCAATACTAAGGTCATATCAGTGGAAGACCACATGGATTCATTAGGTTTTATATTATCAGATAAGTTTCCCCACCACAAAACGCACAAGTTCCCTCCCCCCCCCCAAAAAAAAAAACACTCCCCAAACATCGCCCATTCCCCAAAAAATAATTTCGGATTCCCCCCCCCCCCCCCCCCCCCCAACCACAAAACGACCATTCCCCCTCCAAAAAAAAATCGGACTCCCCAACAAAACGCCAATTCCCCAACAAATTCATTTGGACCCTACCACAAAACGCCCATTCCCCTACAAAAAAATCGGAATCCCCCACCCCCCGCCCCCCCCCCCCCCCTCCCCAAGAAGAAAAAAATCGCAGGTAACCCCATTTGAAATCAATACTCCCTGTGTTGAAGATTAATGTCAAATGGAGTTACCCACGCAGGTAACCCCGTTTAAAACCAACTCCCTGTGCTGTGTTGAAGATTAATGTCAAATGGAGTTACCCAACCCCGTTTAAAACCAATACTCCCTGTGTTGAAGATTAATGTCAAATGGAGTTACCCACGCAGGTAACCCCGTTCAAAACCAATACTCCCTGTGTTGAAGATTAATGTCAAATGGAGTTACCCACGCAGGTAACCCCGTTTAAAACCAATACTCTCTGTGTTGAAGATTAATGTCAAATGGAGTTACCCACGCAGGTAACCCCGTTTAAAACCAATACTAAGGTCATATCAGTGGAAGACCACATGGATTCATTAGGTTTTATATTATCAGATATTTCCCCACCACAAAACGCTCAAGTTCCCCCCCCCCCCCCCCCCCACAAAAACATCTCGGACTCCCAAACAAAACGCCCATTCTCCCCCCCCCCCCAAAAAAAAAAATCGAACTCGGACTCCTCCACCCCCACAAAACACCCATACCCCCCCCCCCCCACCACAAAAAAAAATCGGACTCCCCAAAAATCGCCCATTCCCCCAAAAATAATTTCGGACTCCCCCCACCACAAAATGCCCATTCCCCCACAAAAAAATCGGACTTCCCCACAAATCGCCCATCCCCCGCCCCCCCCCCCCCCCCTCCCCAAGAAGAAAAAAAATCGCAGGTAACCCCATTTGAAATACTCCCTGTGTTGAAGATTAATGTCAAATGGAGTTACCCACGCAGGTAACCCCGTTTAAAACCAATACTCCCTGTGATGAAGGTTAAGGTCATGTCAGTGGAAGACCACATGGATTCATTAGGTTTTATATTATCAAATATTTCCCCACCACAAAACGGCCAAGTTCCCCCCCCCCCTCCAAAAAAAATCGGACTCCCAAACAAAACGCCCATTCTCCCCACCCCCCACCTAAAAAACCGGACTCTCCCCACAAATCGCCCATTCCCCACCCTCCAAAAAAATCGGACTCCCCACAAAACGCCCACCACCCCCCCCCCTCCAAAAAAATGGAACTCGGACTCCCCCACAAAACACCAACCAACCCCCCCCCCCCCAAAAAAAAAAATCGGACTCCCCCACAAAACGCCCATCCCCCACCCCAAAATAAATTCGGACTCCCCCCCCCACCACAAAACGACCATTCCCCCTCCAAAAAAAATTCGGACTCCCAAACAAAACGCCCATCCCCCAATAAAAAATCGAACTCTCTCACAACCCCCCCCCCAAAAAAAAATCGGGCTCGGACTCCTCAACAAAACACCCCCCCCCCCCCCCAAAAAATGGAACTCGGACTCCCCCACAAAACACCAACCAACCCCCCAACCCCCAAAAAAAAAAATCGGACTCCCCCACAAAACGCCCATCCCCCACCCCAAAATAAATTCGGACTCCCCCCCCCCCCCACACCACAAAACGACCATTTCCCCCTCCCAAAAATTCGGACTCCCAAACAAAACGCCCATCCCCCCAATAAAAAATCGAACTCTCTCACAACCCCCCCCCCCCCCCCCAAAAAAAAATCGGGCTCGGACTCCTCAACAAAACACCCATCCCCCAAAAAAATCGGGCTCCCCACAAAACAAAATCTCAATGACCATTGTGATTTAGGAATTGATATTGGTATCAAACAATGCATATAATATGATTATAACGATAGATCGATTTTAACTTTAAAGTTAGGAAAATGTTAGAAACCCGACATTAATAGCAAAAGACAAGTTTTTGAATTACGGCCGATGCGCTTAGATTCCCGACTGTGTAAAATCTAACTGTTATCGATATATAATTTACAATTTTAATCGAAAGCTTGCTAAAATAGCTAGAGTTTAATACCAAATTGAAAGAATTTTTATTTCTATGTATAAATTTCTATTTATGCTCCCAAACTATGACGCATTATACACGCAGGCCACCGTACTTTTAGATTTTTAGAAGATTTAAACCATGTTCTGGCAAGGTTATTTTTAAATGTTCACATAGAAAGTCATTCAATTTGGTATTAAACTCTAGCTATTTTAGCAAGCTTATGATTAAAATTGTAAAATATGTATCGATAACGGTTAGATTTTAAGCAATCGAGCATCTAAGCCCTCTACGGTCATTTTTCAAGTTGATTTTTCGCAAGACTTACGGCCGTGCACCGTGAAAGTAGGACTACTATTTATTAACAACAAATAGTTAATATTATTTGTAAATGATCTATCATTAAAATTCATATTGTTAGCTTTAATTTGATACCAACCTCGTCTGCTAAAATCACTGTAGTTCCCGAGAAATCACTATTTTAATCACGCGTATTGATAAGAAGTATTGCGCAATAAGAGTTTTCGTCTGGAACTATTTATAGGTGTGCTACCTCAGTAACTTTGATTTTTTATATGATCATTTTGTTTGAATATTTTGAGTTATTCATAAACCAAATATTATTTCAAAATCATACACAAATTGTCTTCGATATTGGTTAAACAGTTTTTGAGTTATAGGCCTACTTGTTTTCTACAAACCCGGTTGACCCCAACATTGATCCGACGACGCCCGAAAACCTTGAATTTTCGATGTTGTCGTCTTAAAGGGTGTATGATTTAACAATGTCAATCAATGTTGCCATTTCATTAAATATTAATAATTTCTTTTTTCATTCCATTACATTGCATTGTCTTTTTTCATTCATTACATTGCATTGTCTCTGCTGACGATATCCTGAAAGTTTCACCAACATTTAGGGACGTTTGGTATACAATCACTATCTTCAGAAGATAGCAGCTGACGGCGTAAGCGTACAAATACGCGACTTTCAAACGCGCGTCCGTAGGCGTCAGAGTACGTTGTGTATTATAGTTACGACGCATGCTGTCTTCTGAATCCATTGCTTTCTCCTGAAGGAGGCGTTTATTGGTTGCCATCTTCTGAAGATAGCATCTAACATTTGCTATCTTCAGACGATAGTAAAGGCTTAAAAAGGCCACATCGTTTAGTGTTTAAAAATCAAGCTTAGATTTAAGGTTAAGTTAGGGTTAGGGTTTGGGTTAGATTAGGGTTAGATTAGGGTTAAGGTTAGATTAGGGTTAGGAAAATTGGCATGACTCGAAAACTATTTATGCAATGGCAATGAAAAGGGGCATTGAGAGATTATATAGGCCTACTAAATGAGCAAATAACGTAAAGATAATCATCAACATAGCCCAAATCCAAAAATGTCATACAATTCCGATATCGCCTTCATACCAAACTAAGCAAATAACGGCACTTCCGGTTTGCCACGAAAGTCAGTGAGTAAAACGATGCATAACTTCCGAATTCAGCCCCTGAGTTTCGATATGATTATATCGAAACTAAGAAAATCATGAAATTTTATATGATAAACGGCGAATGTTGGTAAACTGTTTCAGATGGTAGTTAGTATATGCCTAAGTATTACTTTGATGCAAAAAAACCTGATTTCCAGGGTAATTGAGGGCGCACTCGCATATGTATCTCTTAATGCCCCTTTACCATGTTTACCCAGACAGTTTTTCCCCTTAAATACCAACACATGTCTCTAAAATTATGCGTCTCAAAATATGGGACGCGTCTTACAACGTGTCTTCTACACAATTTTTACAGATTATTGTCTGTTGTCTGATGGGGCAACCATATCCCCTCCCTTTCATTTTCAGTAGTGGCATTTTGAGCCAAATTCGAGCGTTTTTTTATTGTTGCTGTTTTGGAGCCAAATTGTTAACCAATTTCACTGAAATAGTTTCGCTTCCCGTTAATTCCAAGTATATGGTCATGTGTTTTAAGCTCGCCTCCTTTCGCGTTACACACGGATTTTGGCTTTCACGACATGATTTTAACTTTACACATTTATATTTGCTTGTATACCCCCCTGAGGTAGTAAAAGTATATATTTTCTGAAGGGAAATTTCATGAGGAAACCAAATATGCCATTAAAATTATAGTACGACTAAGAACTAAAATGGTATGATCGGAAATGTTCGGAAAAATATCAGAGTTTTTCATTTTTAATTCGAGATCCATATATTTTGTATACCTACCCCTATCATTATTTACTTTACATATTTGAATTCCTCATGAAATTACCCATTAGATGATATATAATTGTTAAAGTTACTACGTCGGTATGGTAATTATACCGGCTAGTGAATATCTCCAATTTTTATTTTATATATTTTTAGAATTTTCAAAAATATTTGTTTAAGGATGAACCCTTCCCTGATATAAACTGCATTTCTGAATTCCTCTAGTTACAAGCTTTCCAAAAATGTATACTTTTGCTATCATAGGTTGAAAACTTTTTCTGTTATTGTCATTTTTATAAATCCGGTAAATTGAGGCTGATTATTCATGTTTACTGTGTAGCGAATAGGAAGAAAGCTGATGTTCATTGTCTTATCCATAATTAATTAGTTGTTACAAATAGTTGACAAGTCTGTTGAACCACATACTTAAAGACTACTAATTATCCTTTAAAATGGGACCAGAATAGTGTTT
>CM069443.1:55326718-55379010 GCA_035610835.1 Ophiura sarsii | reverse complement strand
ATTAAAGCCAACATTTCTTAATTTCAATACATTCTTTTCGAGAAATAGTACGTATAGACATGATAGGGGCTGTAATGGACCGTGGGTAATATCAAAGTTCTATGACAAAATTACTTTAAACGAGAAGAGTTGAACCGTCCAAGTGTACGGTCATATTCATATTGGTGTATTGACTATATAGACGAGGGTCACGCGTTTTGACTGTGTTCAAAACATCGTCCATTTTAATAGGAAGAGTCAAAATGTACCAACATATTCTTGACTCAACAATGTCACCACATAATGGTGTGAGGGGGATGTGGATGACAATTTTTAATTGTAGTTCCCCTATACATTATAACACGTATACTAATGCCGATAATCATATTGTAGGCCTAATTAAATGATTCAATCTAAATTGTATTCAATCAAACCATGTCGTCAGCCAAATCATGTACATGTAGGTCCTATACACATTGGGAAACTATGAAATACCTAAAAAATTCGATTTAGTTTGACAACTACATGCGAGTAAAATACAACCGATTTGAAGAAAATACAATGAGGCTTTTTCTAGTTCCTGCTTTTTATCACAATGTTTTACTTATTTATTTGTTGAGTTACTTATATTTTGGGAGAGCCACCTCCAGAAATTCTGGGGCCAGAGTTGAATTGTTACATACGAGGGTCATTCAATAAGTTCTACCTCAAAGATTTTGTTCTATTGACTAGGCCTATTTGTTAGTTAAGGCCGAAGAAGAAGAAAAAAAGTATGGCTTGTGTCAACGAATACATGCTTAGGCATTGTAGCAATATATTCGAGGTTATAATTATATTCTCGTATTATATTATTAGCAGGCCTACAAGAGTGAATACTGCTTACATTATTGTCGATACTAATCATGCTAATATGTAGCAATATCATTCCGATCCATCCGTTACTCACACACTGTCGCATTTATTGCAAGAGTGTTGATTGGCCCAATATTTTAAGAATACTGCCATGAAAAAATATCAAAGCGGAAATTACCTTTGTAGCAAATGATCGCGCTATTAATATAGTGTTAGAAATACGTGGCTTTGTCTGTACTTGTACAGTAATGGTGGTGGACTGTTGAAGCGTGTCAGAATTAGAAAACTGTGTGTATTTTGTGGTGTTACAGACCATTCAAATAAAAACAATATTTAGGTCATATAGCAATTTTCATAAATGGTAAAGGTTACGGGTCACCGCTCGGGTTTGTTCAAATAATATTCCCTTAATTCAACAACAACGAAAACAAAATCTAACGTACACGTGGCGTAGGTGGTGGTGGACACGGTTGGGTGGGTTTTCAGAATAACATGGATTTGTAATACAAGATTCAACTCAAGTGCAAGTTTGACTTTGGGAATTGTTTCTTCAGTTGGTGGGGTTTTTTTAGATTAGGAGATAAGCTTTAGCACACTAGGCGATGAATTACTAACGTATTTGTAATTGTAATGATAAAATAATAACAATAATAATGATATAAAGACTCGGTCTAAAATGCGCAGGTGTCTCCGATGAATGTCACACCTGGCGAAAACCTTCGGTGATGTTCTGTTGGACACCAAATAAAAGTGATCGAAAGAGTATATCAATGTTTGTTTATTTATAGCAAAATTGCCTGAAATGAGCTTTGGTTAGAAATTTGACATTTCAGACCTATTTTAAATTCAACATTGATCGATTGTTTGGGTTTGGATGGGGTTTCATTCAGCTGACTGGGGGAGTTCAGGGAGTGGAGGGAAGGGTTTGTGATCCCCCGAATGAATCTAGTACCTATATCACAGTCTCTTTGTTTGTAACCATCCCATACAATCGTACACGTGTGGATAACACTAGATTTGAAATAGCACGGTAACTCACACAATGAAGTAATTAAACTGAATGATAATAATCGATTGGCCACTGATCAACTAAACAATGTCAGACCTGGATCGCTGCACATAACATGTAGGCCCTACAGTCAGTAGGGCATGTCATATTTTGTTATACGCAAGAAAACAATGGAGTATCAGTGACTGCAATATTTGCTAGATATAGCTTCGGAAAATGGTCTATTTGGGCATCTCAAAAACTGAGAAACGTGCTAAAAATCAGGTAGAATTTTAGAGGAGGGTCAATAACATCTGCAGATCGGTCAAATGTATAGTATTAAACACGTTTTGTGACCAAATTTATGTCGTAAAATGTTGGAAAATTCACGTTTTGAAAATCTGTGGTCTTCGAAATTACAGGAATCCTAACTCATTCTAAACCTCACCAAATCATGAAATGAACCCTCGTCTACAAAAAATTCCGTGTACGTATTGCTCTATCTGCTTGGAGATAACGAAGACCACGGAAACTTTATAGCTTCATACCACGGAATGAAATCCGCCATTAGGCGCCATAGACATTACATGGCGAACATCGTACAGATTTGCACTGCAGTCCTCTGTGTAGGGAGTTTTGACAATAGCAAGGTCGTTCGACTATTGTGTTTGTGCATGTTTGTGACTACTGACCCCGTTTAACAATCTCCAAAGCTTTTATATAGGGCTTGGGTGACCTAACTATTGACTGTGTATATGAATAGTGCTTCTTATTCGTTTAGATTAGGTATATTTGTCTTAGCTTGTACTACCTATAACTATGACTTGACCTATGACTTGATTAAGACCCCAAACCAAAGTTCACCATCTTAAAGGGCATTTAGAGATACGTATGGGAGTGCGCCTTCAATTTTCATGGAAATAATTTTCATAGAAATTTGATTTTTGGCACTAATGTGCAAAAAAACCTTGGGTACATGGTGAGTAAAAAAACTGCAATAGTAGAAAGAACCCTTCTTGTTTTAAAAACTGAGTTGAAGTTTGAATTTTTTTTAAACGTTATAAGAATACCTTATTTGTTTCTAAATTTGTGTGAAAAAATGAAGTCAATATCATTTTCCGTTTGCCTTCGGGGAACCTTTTTACCCGTGCACCCATTTCACACGTTTGTCCACGAGATACTCAAAATATGCATCAGATTGCAAAAAGTGTCTCTCATTCAAATTTTAGACGTTTTGACAGAAATTATGAACTCTTGTAAAAATATATATTTAGAATTTCAGTTATCTTTTTGACAGATCCAAAACCACTATGGGCGAAATATTAAGTAGCGGTATGCCCAAGACTATGCCAGCCTTGCTCGATATGTCCCACATTGGAATTCTATCGATAGACGAGCTTATTCCGATATTCTACTTTCTCAACATCTGTGATAGGATCACGGCGATGCGGTAAGTGTGCATATAAATTTTAATAGGAAATTGTCATCCATTATCCGTTCTGTTGTCAATTTCCCCTTTTCGATATCATGTTTACAAAGTGCCACTTTTCTAAAAACATTATTTTGAGAATAGCCAAGTGTTCTTCCTTTTCCAAAACATTTCAATTTTTCAAAACGCCTAAATGTGTGTGGAGTTAATAATAATAATAATAATAATTGGTATTTATATAGCGCCTTTCCAAAGTGATCAAAGCGCTGTAATTTCGCTGCTGGTGAATCATCAGAATCAGGTCGCATCAACTAGGGTGCTGCCAATTTCTAGCGCAAACCTACGCACTTAGATTGTAACATCCACCATTTTTCAATGCAGCTCCCCAAATACCATTGGGTCAAGGAAGTTTTTGATAACCGAAACAACTAATCACAGATTTTGAAAGCAGGAGGAAACCGGAGATCCCGGAGAAAACCTGCGAGAGCGTGTATGGATCGTGATAAACCAAATGCACATAAAGCATAAAAACTAATTTTACCATACTGTGGGGCTTACTTTATTGAACCCTTTATCAGGGATACTATTAATTTTGGGATAGGAAAGTCCTATACTAACGTACGTAGCGAAAACGGGCCCTTTTGCATAAATTATGGTAATCATCGGAATGTGTCGGTGACCGGCGTTTAACGCGTTTAACAATGTTTAACCAGGTTTAACGGCAGGTTAAACGGCATGTTAGTCAGCATAGGTTTGGGGGCGCTGTAGATTTACACAGACGACGGTGGCCACGCGAAACCTAAATTTTGAATTCGTAGTGAATAACACGTAATCGCGAATTTTAAACTATCATTTTGACAAATACATCATAATTAAAAGGATTTTTATCGTTAACCGGGCGATGACTGTTAAAAATAATTCAAAATGGTGCACTCCCGTTGCCAAATTGGGTCGTCTGAGAGACGCGTGGCCAGCGTTGCGTCGTCTGCTACAATCATCACGCCTGATCGGTATAGCGCCACCAATTCTATGCTGACTAAGTTCAATTTAAAAGTGGACCCGATCGGCAAGCTCAGTGACACACCCCTGCCTTTATATCAAACAGTCAGTAAAATCGAATAAAAAATACGATTTTTTTAATTCGTGCTGCGCATTCATGGAGGCCGCCGTTTTTACCATTACGTCATTATAGCTGCTGTCAATCACACCGATGTTTACCCTTATTTGAAATGACGTGCCCAAATCATCTTTGAATAATCATAATTTGGCTTAAACTCGATTCCAGACGCTCTATTTTAGGTTCAATTGACCCGAACACACCTATGACGTCATTTTGTAGTGACAAAACCACGCCCACATGAACAAGTTTGGCCCACTTTTTGGGATTTAAATTACTTTTTTTTCTTCTACTTTTTGCCGTCAATAGATTTTTTCCCGTCGGTGTGAATCTAGTTAATATACTTAACTGCCGGATTCACAAGATTTCCAATCCAGTTTAACGAATAGAAATGTACCAAAAGTACATCCGGGATTCTGGCATACTGTAAAAACAAAATGGAGGCCATCAGTAGTTGGATAAGAATTTTAAAAATCGTATTTTTTATTCGATCTTACCGGCTAAAGATGAACATTTAGCGTGTCCCAGAAAACCCGCAACCTCTTTTAGATATGCCCTAGTTTCATCATGTTTACACATTAACCGATAATGACTCTATCCCATCAGTGGAGAACTGTTCGTGTCCTACCATGATAACGGCACTAAATGCTAAACTACAAAATGTGTAAACATGATTGCAATTCATGGATGGTGTAAAACTGAAATATTAGAGCGCAGTCAATAAGTTCACTGTGACACGCTGTGTTTCGTTCCAAAAATATCTGAATCGCGTTATTTAGCACACCCGCACATGGCAACGCTGCGTTATACGCACAACGCATACGCCGGCGACTTTGTGTAGTGCATGCTAACGCGATGATCATACGCACTGAAGGTATTATCATTCGAATAAATTAATCCCTGCCCCAAACTATACACAATTGTCTCATAATATATAGTGCATATCGGCTAAAAATCAGCCAAAAACCAATTAAATTGTTGACTTCTGACATCGAAAACCACATTTATAAAATTAAAAAATCCTTCATTTAATCGTATCTTCTTAATAGGGTTTTCTACATTTACAATGGCAAATAGAATCAAGTAAAAACCTTTAAAAATGGCTTTGACTTCAGACATGTCTTATTGATGGTATAATAAATGTTTCACGTGACAATACCATCCTTTTAATATCAAATCAAAGTTCTCCTTTTCTGTCTGCATTAGCCTTGTTCCCATTTGACATATTCTAGGAGATGTTTGTAACACGTTCAGCATTTTAGGCGGGTCTTTGTTCGTAAATAATTATATGGCTGGTGTTGTTCTGTGTTTCATGTTCTTAATGGCCAATAGTGACAAAAACAATAATACCAGCAACTATAGCACTGATACATTATGAATATACCTGTCTATTATGAACTTGAAATATCGTAATGATGATTTACATTTCAGAGTGTGTAAGAAATGGCATCGCATCCTGTGTAGTAAACAAGCCTGGTCAGTCATCGATTTTAACGAATTCGAACGACAGGGTAGCTGGGAATCTGCTGGCACGTTCATGACGTTTGAATTCTTAAAGACATACGCAGGAGGATCTTTACGCGAAATATATCTTTCAGATGTGTCTCAAGACATATTTAACTATTTGCGGGAAAACTGTCCAAATGTAACGACAGTATCTCTCCTCGGGTCGAGAAATTCGACTCAGTTCAAACATAGTGCGGATGTTGGGTCAATGCTGTTCCTTCCGCCTAAAGTTCGACGATATGAGTTGACAGTCCTTGGTCACGAAGTATCGATGCTACAGTTTTTATCTCGGCTTGCAGTCACCTTGCAATATTTAGTTATTGAAGGATTCCACATTACAACAGATATAGCAGATGCATTAAAAGCCTTGGCGAAGAAGACAAATTTACAGGAAATCCAGATCATCAAACCATGGTACAATTACAAAGATTCTCCTGACGATATCTTAACCACTACCATTGGGGCGTTGAAATCTCTGAAATACTTCCGATTTGACACTGTTACTGATAAAAGAATACGTTTCACTCGACGATCTAGGAAAGGGCCTGTCTTATTATCTAATCTGGTAGTATGTTTAGGCAAATGGCAGCACCTAAAGGTTTTGGCTTTACGTGGAGTTGCCTGTTCAGATGCAGCATTCGAATCAATGATACCAGGGACACTCAACCTAGAATCGCTTGAGCTTAAGGGAGACATTGTCAAAACATCTGCCATAGTAAGCATAGGGAATCATCTAAAGAAACTAAAATTCTTAGAATTAGGAAACGGGTTTTATTCAGATGAGAGTATACGCTCTTTGAACCACCATCCTGAACTGCAGAAGCTGTGGATACATCAAGATTTTAGTCATCAAAATAAGTTAGAACCAGTGTGGCTTCGTACAATTTATGACGTTCTTGTGACACTTCCCAAGCTTAAAGATGTCAAACTCGAAGGCTATCGTTTGCTGTTTCTTTATAGCAAGTTTGGCTATAAAGATATTGTTGGAGTGAAACTCGAAATCCAAAATACTTACGAATACCCAGCGAATAGTGATATGGACCATGCGCTGATGCTGGCGGATTGAATGGTTTTATGTACAGCGCGGTTTCTGGATTTCAGACAAGAAGCCGAGTCACCGGCATTTCAATCCCACAATGTAAAGACCATTTTTATTTTTAATGAATTTTACGATCCAAAGGTTGATTTATGTTGGTCTTTGTTACGCTCATTGCATTGCGGGACTGTAATTTCGGTACAATTCAGCTTCCGGTGCTGAATCCCCATAACCGCGTATAAATAGTCATTATTACAGTTCGTTCCTGCTCATGAAATCACTGCACACAATAACTTGTATTGTTATATTAAAACATCTGCCATAGTAAGCATAGGGAATCATCTAAAGAAACTCAAATTCTTAGAATTGGGAAACGGGTTTTATTCAGATGACAGTATACGCTCTTTGAACCACTATCCTGAACTGCAAAAGCTGTGGATACATCAAGATGTTAATCATCAAAATAAGTTAGAACCAGTGTGGCTTCGTACAATGTATGACGTTCTCGTGACACTTCCAAAGCTTAAAGATGTCAAACTCGAAGGCTATCGTTTGCTGTATCTTTATAGCAAGAAACCCTATACAGATATTGTTGGAGTGAAACTTGAAGTCCAAAATACTTATGAATACCCAGATAATGCCTTTATACGGTTATAAGCGACGATATGTTAGATGTGGTGTATGATTAATTGTTTTTAATATTTATACCGATCTTGCGGAGTCAACAGTAGTATATAGCTGTTATAAAAGTGTTTATTTTTATTTAGGGGAACTAAGGACCCAATCTTGAAAACGAGGCATCGGATCTTTCTTCACCGCAAGATGCGAAATCAAAAGTTAGGCAAATACAATAATGTATCAGGTCGGATTGTTATCATTTCAGAAAATGCAAGATCCACTCCACTTCTCGAAGTGCATGATACTTGATAATTACATTACGGTGCACTGCCTTATCACGCGACATCCTATAAAACACTCAATGAATCATTTCACAAAACCACGTGTCTTTACAATGAGTCAGTCATATGGACATTGCACAGTGCCAACCAATGTATGCACATTCGGACAATAATGTGTTGAATGTCCACCGTAGCAAGCAGGCGATATCACGAGTGATTATGCCTCGGTGCAGGATGTGAAGTCAAAGGTCACAAAGGTCAGATATTAAGATTGTTTTGATTTGAGCTCAAACTCGAAGTCTAAAGAAACCATCATCAGAAGCATACATTACAAGGTTGAGGTCAAACGTCGGGTAAGGGAAACAAGAATAACAATAACAAAATACTGCAACTCACGAATTGCGAATCGCCTTTGATTATTAAATTAATTATCAAATGTAAGAGCAGCTTGTAAACATTAATTATATTTAAACTGTAATATAACAAATGTATGCAAATGTACATTCCCGGGGTAGATTCATCTAATGGGAGTAATCCAGAGTAGGCCCCTTGTGATTAATACACCTATCAGTTGTAAGACGCACTATACGACCCCCGGGAGAGGTGCGTCGTGGGTGCGTCGTTTACCAATAATTCTTGACGGAGGGTACGTCAGTGGCAGCATTTGGTCCGTCAAAAAAATGACGGAGGGTGCGTAAAGTCCGTCACTTTACATGGGTGCGAATGGGCTGATAGTTGACTGAGGGTGCGTATTTGGATGGCAATGGTCCGTCATTTTTTTGATACAGGGTGCGTCATGGTACATGAGAAGTTGACGCACCTCGGTAAAGTGACGCACCGCTCCCGGGGGTCGTATAGTGCGTCTTACAACTGATAGGTGTATAAACTCATCGAATTCAAGGGATTCTTCTAAGGAAGTCTGGTGATCACATTTGAAGATTTATTCTGTAGAATCAACAATGATATTTAAACTGTAACACCTATATAATGTACAAGTATGCAAATGTGCGAATGTATAATATTATGTAAAGATAAGACTTGTGATGATTTGAAATAAACCTATACCTCTTGGTTCGAAAATAAGTTTGGTTGAGATTAAAGTGTGACGTCGAGTGAAACAATTGAGAGCGGGGGGGGGGGGCGTTTTTTGTATGGGATGCATGAGTGATGCTGTGATTCTAATGAGGATATAGTGAGCAATACACAGTATGAACAAAACATTTTTAAGAGTTTAAGATGCCTTATGGTTATGGAACGAAATTAACCTAAACACAATATGTCTCCACCACTGAAGTCAATATTTGGTTGGATATATAATTATGTTGATATATTGGCATGAATGATGGGTCGAGTGATACATTAGTGTTTATCTCGGCAATGCAAGATAAGAAAGAGATAACACTTGGCACATAATGTAGTTATAACACACACTAATCTCTGTTTTAAACTCTTTTTAGATCTTAATTCCTTAATATAAACAAGAAGGGAAGGGATCATCTCAAAGACACTTTTATTAAGCAAAATCTGCAACATTAAACCATAGAAAACAACAAAAGATAAAGAACAATGGAGGGATTATAAATGTAAAACAATAAAAGTTGGGATTTCAAAAGGAGCTGATTATGAAATGTTCTCAACCCGCTAAAACGATGTGATGATTACTTCAACAATACACATCTAGTATCTCTAAAGATAGCAGTAATAAGAGAGGTTGTGGCAGCCATCTTTGATTGATACAACAATATATGTCTTCATTTTGATTGTCAAAATATTTATACAAATCGATTTTTAATATTTCTGATTTGATTTTAAAGGCACAGTAAGCCTTTATATGAATTTCATGTTTTTAGCCGTTTCTGGTCTAGTTCAAACTGATCTGCCGTCTGCACATGCGCATACATTCCGTAGGTTTCATATGAATAAGGTCAGATAAATACTTAATTAAATATTCTATTAAATCATCAAAACTTGTTAATTTCTTGGATTTTTCTAGATGTTTTGATTGTCCTCAAACTATAGTGATTTGCTTCTCCTTACTTGTTCCTCTTATATTACATATTTCAAATTACACAGGGATTAAAATTTATTATCATAAGCTATCATAATTATGCCCAAAGAATTCGGTATTTTGTGACGGAATCGAATGAAAAACACCAGAACAGCTCATAAGTGCTGATAATATATACAAGTGACTGTGATTTGTTAGGGAAATAGACCCTTTGATTAACCAGAACCAGAATAGGACAACCAAAGAGGACAACTATTAACCCTGCCCCCTGCTAAGAAATTTCGCCGATTGCGCTAAAACGCAAAGGACAGTGACCTAGGGCGTTTCATTCCTTGCGCTCAAGTTCACGAAAAGAATTGAGGGTACCACCTTAACCGGGGTATGATAAGCATCTCTGTTTGGATTTTTAGGGGGGGGGGGGGCCACCCCATACATCCACCGAGTAAACAGTGTTATTACACCTCATAAATATTCATGAGATAATAGGCATAAATACTGCAATTTCATTGGTCAATTTAGCTGGCCACAGTGATAATAAATTGAGCTATTGAAGAAATTGAGCTATTTCCCGTGTGGTAGTTTTGGCTACTTCCCTACAACCTCATCCCCAGACTCACAGTGAGGTGTAATAAAGCAAATACTACATGGTATGATCGGGGAAATAGGGCACACTATTTTCCCTCGGTACTGGCTACAGGCCTACCACCCCTCACCCTCCGGGTTCGGGGTGGTAGGCCTGTAGCCAGTACCTCGGGAAAATAGATTACACTATTTCCCCTCTAACCATGTAGTATTTGTATATTACAAAAACGTCTCAGTAGGTTGGAAACACTGCAAAGTCATGTTTGCTTTTCATAAGACTTGTTTTTGAAAGTACAGAGCAAATGTGAATAGACATTAACAAGATTAATGTACTGAGTGATTACAACTAATATCTGGAGGTCATGGGCATCAAAAGAACCTACACAACAAACTTAGGAACTAAATCTACCAGGAGCTGTATGTCATCACATTTTGGGGCGTGGTCGTATCACCAGTCCAGCTGGCTACATGCTTTACAGGATCCACCATCTCCCCAACCAAGAATTAACCTACACTTAACCCATGACCACCAAGCTAATGTAACAGTCAGGTGTTGAAGGACTTGAATGAAGGTTTCATGAAAGAATATGATATGAAGGCTATGCCAAGTTAAGAGTTGTAGAGAAGGTGTGTGTGCACGATTCCCGTCTCTAAGATGTTGCCAAAAACTTCGTCCGGAAGAATGTTCTATAAGGGAATGGCTGTGTGAAGGAAGCTTCTGTCTAAGCAGCGAGTTCTGGCAGACGGCAGTGAAGACCTGCGAGCTCTTCAATATACAGGAATTAATGGAGAGATTCTAACTCTCTCCAAGAGAAGATCTTCTACTATATATTAATTATATAGGTTAGTTAAGGAAAAGGGGGATCTTAAAAGAGAAGACATACAAGGCATCACTGTGGCATGACTTGCAACAACGAATTTGACTGATAAGCAGTATTCCAGTATTCCAGTAGGCCAAAGGCATAGCAATACATTCGAGTTTCGAGTTGATACATGTAAAACTCATAGTCTCGTATTATTTGTAGGCCTACATAATCTTTATATAATAATTAATATTGCTTGCACTTATTAAATGTTGATACTAATTATATTTTCCTCATTCATCTGATACTCACAAATGTTCCCATTCAGTGCAAGAGAGTTTTAACCCATGGGGTATAACAGCCTTGTTATAAAATTCCCCATAATTTCCCCCAAAGTCAAATGGACTCTAATTGATTGATTTTAACATTGCTCGAATGAATCTTTTCGATCAAATGATTTTTCCCCAACTGAATGATCATTGATGTAGGGGCATGCCTCCCCCCCCTTAGGACACGCCATCGACTTTTACCACTTAAATGTGGAGATCCTAAGATTTTCAGAATTTACAAACATGATTCAAATCCATGATGTAAAAGTTAAACTAGAAAAAGGCAGTTCTATGAATAGGGAGTACGAACCAAACTTTTTTCCGATCCTAAAACTTTAACACTTGCACAACGTTAAATTGGTCTGTCTTTTATACAGGCTAAGTTGTACGCATTTACGTTCGGTCACCCGTGTGAGAAGTATTGTGGCTAGATTCTATAGAAGCATTGAACTTGAACATTTAGACATCCATATAGGTTAGCTTTGCACCAAACATGATTTGATATAATTTAGTTCTATTGCTACCATCATTGTTTATCACGTTAAGTCGTTGAAAAAAGAAATCATGTCAATGTGAAAGTATTAATTTGACAGGCTCATATTTGCATAATATATCTATATAGCAACATTTGCAATCACAAGAGTGTAACTTATGAAAATACACAGGTAATGATATTTTGGCATAATTCTGCTATACCCTTGCGTCCATTTCATACTACAAAATATTAAATTGGTATAAGGCTATATTTAGCTAGTCCAAAAACAAACAAATATTTCCAGAGACATCAGGTTTGAAGATTTTTTGCTCTGATTTTGTATTGATATGTTGTATATGCGAAATAAGTAAACCTGTAAACCTGTAAACCTGTAAACCTGTAAGATTTAAGGTAGTTCTATTGGCTGAGTCGAAAATCAAATATTTTAGCCCTTTGTCTGACGATTCTGGAACTGAAAATTATATTTCAATCGGACATTCGCTTGCCAAGATGTGTTTGGTCAAAGGGGCATAAACCTGAGACTAAAATACTTAGTCTCCGATAAATCTAACAGCTTTGGCAACAACTTTATTTTTATTTTTTCAATGCAAGTTGTAAGGCCATGTAGTTTCCTAATTCAGTCTAATTATGTATGCACAAAATATGCTTAGATGTGGTTGAACTGATGAACTTATCTTTTTATGAATAAAAATATAACATTTGTGTTTAAATTCACATTAAATCTATAAACACAAACCGCGAACTTTGACTATCATAATACATTATTTGTATAAATAATTTTAGAAATCTTACCACAGTCTGTATGTTAGAACCATCCCTACTAAGGGGCGATATCCAAACTCTACAGTGATTTTAAAGCATTTTTCTAGCGATTTTACAACGATATTCCAACGGTATTTCGTTCTATTGTTAAAAGCATCGGAAAAAGATCGGTGATTAACTAGAAACCTCTCTACTTATCTGGCGTTAACAATATAACTATTGTAGTACTCTCGATGGCTGCATTAGTGAAGCAGACAGATCAAAGGCGCAAGGAAGGTTGTGTTATATTCTTTAAGAAATACTATATTATAGTTATTACGATCGATTAGCCGTTAATTTCCAATCCCCGTTGGTTTCAATTTTAAATGGTTTTTGATATGGTACATTCATCATTGTAGGAACTAAAATACTTCCAAAAACAAAAACCGCTGACGTTTGAAAATCAGTCGTTTTAAAAATGTTATACAACACTAACCGTTCACCGCATTCGTAACCTTGTGCGCATCATTTTGGGGCATTTTTTAAATTGGACTATTCGTGGATCGTTAACGAGACCTTCCGGCATTGTCTGATCTGGTATGAGCAATGAGGGAGCTAGTTATAAGTGTGTTAAACCAGACGACGATGGACACGCGAAAACCTAAATTTTGAATTCGTATTGGAATAACACGTAATCGCGAATGTTGATCTAATCATTTTGAAAAAATTATCATAGGTTAGAAGGAAAATTTTCCAATCCAAAACCGTTGTGGGTGGCTAACCACCCGCAGTGTCAGTATCGTTTTTTGAATTTAAACCGTTGTTAAGCGTTCGTCCCATTCACTTGATCACGTAACCTCGTTCGCACATTTTAACCTGAATACTCGTGAATACGCCCGTGTCCAGCGTCGTCTGTGTTAAACATGGTACCCGGAAGTTTCAACAATAATCGTCTAAATCGGCAAAAACTACCCGAGCATACAGGTATGTTATTATCATATCTCGAGTGTAATGGTATATGATATTATCATATCTCGAGTGTACTGCTATATTATTATGATATATATGTGTAATTAAAGCGGGAATTAAAGCCAACATTTCTTAATTTCAATACATTGTTTTCCATCCGATGGTCGGTGTAAACGAGATTGGCTAAAAATAGTACGTTTTGAGGCTGTAATGGATCGTGGGTAACATCGAAGCTCTATGACAAAAATCATTTAAACGAGAAGAGTTCAACCGTTCAAAATGTACGGTTATATTCATATAGTGGTGTATTGACTAGACGAGGGTCATGCGTTTTGACTGTGTTCAAAACATTTTAATAGGAAGAGTCAAATGTACGAAAATATTCTTGATTCAACAATGTCGCCTCTAAATAGGGGGTGGCAATTTTCAATCATAGGTCCTATAACACGTATAACAATGCCGATAAAATATTGAATGCCTAATTAAATAATTCGACCTATTAAAAATGTATTCAATCAAATCAAAAAATCAAAACAGGTCATCAGCCACATTGGGAGACATTGAAATACCTATGACAATTACATTCGACTTAAGTTCAACCGATTTGAAGAAAATGATAGGAAAAAACAGTTCCCTGTTTTATCCAAGTTTATTATTATAGTATTTACAATGAGGTTTTTCTATCAAGTGCCTGTTTTTTTGTTGCAAGGTTTACTTATTTCTTGTTGAGTTATTTCAATTCGGGGAGAGCAACCTCCAGAAATTCAGGGGCCAGAATTGAATTGTTATATACGAGGGTCATTCAATAAGTTCTACCTCCTACCACATAACTTGTATCCCAGCTACAATTGAATCCTAGCTACAATTCTATAGTAAATTGAATCAAGTACTGGTTGTAAGACTTTTTTTGAGATGCAGTGAAAACTGAAAGTCGTGTATCGGAAACGGATGATTAACAGCAAAACATCTCCTTCGCGCTGATCATTTGCCTAATTTGAAGAGACAAAACGTATCTATCGGTCATAACCGTCCTCAACATCTTAGATATAAAAAAAGTGACTGAATTTTTTAGGGAAAAAGAACCTTTGATTAACCAGCAAGATTAGGACAACCATTGAATTTAATTTAATCCTCGACTTGGAAACACTGCAAAGTCATTATTTCCTTTTCATACTAGACCTGAGAGATCTTCAATATACAGGAATAAATTGAGTGATACCAACTCTCTCGCAGAGAAGATTGTCTATTGACTATTTTTTAGTTAGGGAAAAGGAAAACATTCTCAATTATTTAAAAGTTGTTAAAGATTTAATATACGCGGCATCGTACTGTGGCATAACGAATTTGATTGATTAGCAGTATTCCAGTATGCTAAACATGCTAAAGGGATTTATAGCAATACATTTGAGTTGATATATACTCGTATTATAATATTTGCAGGCCTAACAAGAATTCATACTCCTTACACTCTTATAAATGTTGATACTAATCATGGTAATATGTAGTAATATCCTCTTCATTCATCCGTTACTAACATTTAGTGCAAGAGTATTGAACCCATCTTGGTCCAAGATTGTAAAAACACTTGACTGTGGTACGTTTCTATCAAAAGACATTTTAGGGAATGGGGATAGAAACTAGTCAAAATTGAGTTCAATTCCAATGTAAGCTTTCTTGCAGAAGAAAAAAATTCCAAGCGGAAGTTACCTTTGTACCAAATGATTGCACTATTAATATAGTGATAATATAGTGATAGGAATACGTGGCTTTGTCTGTATGTGCATTGCATATTTGACAATTAATGGTGGTGGAGCGTTGAAGCGTGTCAGAGTTAAAAAAACTGTGCGTATTTTGTGGCAGTATATCTCCAAGCTACATTTAGGACCATTCAAATCAAAATTTAGTCAGGTCATATAGCAATTTTCATCAATTGGTAAAGGTTACGGGTCACCGCTCGGGTTTGTTCAAATAATTATATTCCCTCAAGTCAACAACAACGAAAATAAAATCTAATCATACGCGTGGCGTAGGTGATGGTGGACACGGTTGAGTGGACTTTCAGAATAACACGCATTTTTAATACATGATTCAACTCAAGTGCAAGTATTATTTTGGTAAATGTTTCTTCAGTTGGTGCTTTTCCCGGTTAATGACGTACGCATAATTTACCATCGAATATTCGTGAGAACACGCGTATGACGATCGTCTGCGTGGTGAACAACTTTAACGCGGCCGTCGGGCTTACCCTTTGAGAGTGTTGTCAAGATACAAGGCCATTAGCTTATTCATAGATTAGGAGATTAGCTTTAGGCATTGAAATACTAACATAGGCCTATTTGTAATTATAATAATACAATTACAATAATGATAATGATATACAATATAATAATCGTATGTCAATCCTCATTATTTTTTATTCATTAATCTTAGGCCCTCTATACTCGGCATTTAATTTTCTCGTAGGCACTATTATTCATGTCATCCGACTTAAACGTCAAATATCAATAAATAGACAGAGCTCCTCCTATTGTTCGTTATCCATAGTTCTACACGTCTGGATGTTTCGCCCATTAACACATTGATACCACACCTACCCTCTGAAAAAAATTACATTATATCTATAAAATGAGCCCAAATTACTCGTCAAAAGAATCTGTACTACACTACCAGTCTACATTGTGCCATCCTTTCCTCATGACCAGGTTGTCATGGTGCTTCCCTCTGCTTCCTTTAAACCGCATGTCATAACCCCTGATTGGATCTTATACTGTTTATGATATTAACATTCATGATTTGTAGGATTTTACTGTAATTCTCATAATTCTGTTGCATTTTAATGATAGCGCAGGAGGTGTATTTTGAACTTCAGCATCTTGGTTTAGCACTGTTTTGACCACACCGTACACAAAAGTAGATTCATTCAATGAAATATGTATACAGGGTGTCCCAGAATATACTATATAGCTATAAACACAATGGTTATTGGTCAGAGTGCTTATGATTCTAACATTATATTTAGTTTTTTGATGAATTTGAAATTTTAATAATTAAACAGAAAATATGGACTCTTTTGTAAAACTAAGATATATTCCTCATACGAAAAATTCCAAAATGCTATACCCTTGCGTTGCCATGTGTTTGATCAAGGGGCATACAACCTAAGACTAAAATACTTAGTCTCAGATAAAACTAATTTATTTTTTCAATGCAAGTTGCAAGGCCATGTAGTTTCCAAATTAAGTCTAATTATGTATGATGCACAAAATATGCTTAGATGTGGTTGAACTGATGAACTTATCTTTTTATGAATACAAATATAACATTTGTGTTTCAATTCACATTAGATCGACACAATTAATACACAAACACAAAGATATGCAATATCGGTGATGTTTATTGCAGAGATGCATAGAATCAAAACTTGTACATAAACATAAATGGCTCAAAGGCCGAGGTGCCATTCCATAACATCAAGATCAAGCGCTCTGGCACCTCCTTCCACCCTCTCCCTGTACTAAAAGTCCTCCACATAACTAAGGACTACTACTACAATTTAATTATGCAAGCATGTGGCCATTCAAAAAGTTGAGAACAACTAAGCTCCATAATTTGATATCCAAACTGCTCAATTTAAATATGAAGCTTAACCAGGGTAATGTATTTATTTGAATTTGTTCACAGAATATATGAATATGCATCATTATCTTCAACTACTAAACTGATGAAGAATTACTTTATCATAATTTTGAACTATGTTATTGTGAACTACGATTTACTTTAATATATGTATCAAGGCATGACCACTGCTTTCCTCATGATATTTCTTTAATTTCCTGTTACTATCCACTTCAACTGCTCGACTGATGAAGAGGCTCTGCTTTTATGAACCTGAGCTATTTGTGCTACTCTATTGTCTATAGCTCTTCTTCAGGTGTTATATTATTTACCAAGTATGATGTGATTCTGCTGAAGGTATTGGTCATATGCATCATTTAATTGATCATTGATTTTTTCTGCTGACCTATTGCAGTTACCCTTGAACTACAAGACTGATCAAGGGTGTAAAAGACCACACCTAATAGTCTAGGGATCAATCCTCATTGCTACAAAACTGCCAATGAGTTAGTTTAAATATATCCCCAAAAGCTAATTAACTCATACAAAAATATTTTAACTCCTTGCCAAATTTATAAAAACAATCCTTTTGACCGCCCTGTTATCGCTACCCCCTGAACTACCAGCCTGAACAGGAGAGTGCCAAAACAGTAGCCCCTTGAACTACAAGACTGATCAAGGATGTAAAAGACCACACCTAATAGTCTAGGGATCAATCCTCATTGCTACAAAACTGCCAATGAGTTAGTTAAAATATATCGTCATATCCCCAAAAGCTAATTAACTCATACAAAAATAATTTACTCATTGCCAACTTTATAAAAACAACCTTTTGACCGCACCCTGTTTTCGCTACCCCCTGAACTACCAGCCTGAACAGGAGAGTGCCAAAACAGTAGCCCCTTATATCAATGAAACCATTTTCAATTTGTTAACTAGAACCTTCATATCCCAATGAAGCGAACTACCCATTGCATCGTCTATACATGACTTATCGCGTGTATAGACTTTTAACCCTAGCCACATATGATGATGAAGCAAATCATCATATAACTTTAAACCGCATTTACCGATGAAGCAAATTAATCTTTAATCTTGACGCCAAATAAACTGATATAGCAAATTATTATTCAAGTGTGCCGCCTCATAAACTGATGAAGCAAAATTATTTACGTGACGCCTCCTAATATACTGATGAAGCCGCTTATCCTATAAATTTGAACCTCCTTTACCGATGAAGTAGAATATTATTTTAAGCTTGACGTCTCATATACTGATGAATCACTTAATATTTTGAGCTTGACGCCTCATATACTGATGAAGCAAATTATTATTGGAGCTTGACGCCTCATATACTGATGAAGCAAACGCCTCATATACTGATGAAGCAAATTATTATCTGAGCTTACGCCTCATATACTGATGAAGCAAACGCCTCATATACTGATGAAGCAAACGCTTCATATACTGATGAAGCAAATTATTATTTGAGCTTGACGCCTCATATACCGATGAAGCAAACGCCTCATATACTGATGAAGCAAATTATTATCTGAGCTTACGCCTCATATACTGATGAAGCAAACGCCTCATATACTGATGAAGCAAATTATTATTTGATATTGACGCCTCATATACTGATGAAGCAAACGCCTCATATACTGATGAAGCAAATTATTATTTGATATTGACGCCTCATATACTGATGAAGCAAATTATTATTTAAGCTCAACGCCTCATATACTGATGAAGCAAACGCCTCATATACTGATGAAGCAAATTATTATTTAAGCTCGATGCCTCATATACTGATGAAGCAAATGATATACTGATGAAGATGAAACAAATTAAGATGAATAATAATGATGATGATGATGATGATGATGAATGATGATGAATGACGATGACGATGAATGATGATGAAGCAAATGATATACCGATGAAATGAATTATTATTTGAGCTTGACGCCTCATATACTGATGAAGCAAATTATTATTTGAGCTTAACGCCTCATATACTGATGAAGCAAATTATTATTTAAGCTCGACGCCTCATATACTGATGAAGCAAACGCCTCATATACTGATGAAGCACATTTTTATTTTTTATTTTTATTTTCTCAAGCTCGACGCCTCATATACTGATGAAGCAAACGCCTCATATACTGATGAAGCAAATTATTATTTAAGCTCAACGCCTCATATACTGATGAAGCAAACGCCTCATATACTGATGAAGCAAATTTTTATTTTTTATTTTTATTTTTTATTTTTATTTTCTCAAGCTCGACGCCTCATATACTGATGAAGCAAACGCCTCATATACTGATGAAGCAACTTTTTCTTTTTCTTTTTTCTTTTATTTTTTAAGCTCGACGCCTTATATACTGATGAAGCAAACGCCTCCTATACTGGTGAAGCAAATTATTACTTAAGCACGACGCCTCATATACTGATGAAGCAAGTTATTTAAGCATGACCCTCATATTGATGAACCAACTTATTATTTAAGCTTGACGTCTCAAATACTGATGAAGCAAATTAATATTTAAGCTTGACGCCTCATATACAGATGAAGCAAATTATTATTTTAGCTTATCATGATGAAGCAAATTATTATTTTAGTTTATAATGATGAAGCAAATTATTATTTAATGTTAACGCCTCGTATACTGATGAAGTGAATTAATATTTAAGCTTGACGCCACATCTACTGATGTGCAATAATTATTCCGCCTTGACGCCTTATATCTGATGAATTAAGCTATCCTATAGCCATGACCAACTCGAATCGGCACCAAAACCATGTAAACCCTACCAGAAACTCTTGACAATCCATCAACCAAAAAGAGGGTAGTGGTGGGTGGGCTTTGATAAAATCCTAATTTATTTCCCACAGATTAAATCATACCTCTCTTGCTGTCAAACATCACCACAAGAAGGCTAGCCAATCAATATGCAAATAACCATGACCTATAATCCTCTATTCAAATTTGGCTCCACCAACACAAAGGCCATGTCACCCATCACAAGAGGGGTACTTGTACTTTAACAGCCATAGCCTAGCCTTTACCAGAGACAGGTGGACAGGTTGTGTATCATTGGTCTAGATCTAATTTCAGGTTAAAATGTAGGGTCCATTCTAACTGTTATTAGATCGACACAATTAATACACAAACACAAAGATATGCAATATCGGTGATGTTTATTGCAGAGATGCATAGAATCAAAACTTGTACATAAACATAAATGGCTCAAAGGCCGAGGTGCCATTCCATAACATCAAGATCAAGCGCTCTGGCACCTCCTTCCACCGTCTCCCTGTACTAAAAGTCCTCCACATAACTAAGGACTACTACTACAATTTAATTATGCAAGCATGTGGCCATTCAAAAAGTTGAGAACAACTAAGCTCCATAATTTGATATCCAAACTGCTCAATTTAAATATGAAGCTTAACCAGGGTAATGTATTTATTTGAATTTGTTCACAGAATATATGAATATGCATCATTATCTTCAACTACTAAACTGATGAAGAATTACTTTATCATAATTTTGAACTATGTTATTGTGAACTACGATTTACTTTAATATATGTATCAAGGCATGACCACTGCTTCCCTCATGACATTTCTTTAATTTCCTGTTACTATCCACTTCAACTGCTCGACTGATGAAGAGGCTCTGCTTTTATGAACCTGAGCTATTTGTGCTACTCTATTGTCTATAGCTCTTCTTCAGGTGTTATATTATTTACCAAGTATGATGTGATTCTGCTGAAGGTATTGGTCCTATGCATCATTTAATTGATCATTGATTTTTTCTGCTGACCTATTGCAGTTACCCTTGAACTACAAGACTGATCAAGGGTGTAAAAGACCACACCTAATAGTCTAGGGATCAATCCTCATTGCTACAAAACTGCCAATGGGTTAGTTTAAATATATCCCCAAAAGCTAATTAACTCATACAAAAATATTTTAACTCCTTGCCAAATTTATAAAAACAATCCTTTTGACCGCCCTGTTATCGCTACCCCCTGAACTACCAGCCTGAACAGGAGAGTGCCAAAACAGTAGCCCCTTGAACTACAAGACTGATCAAGGATGTAAAAGACCACACCTAATAGTCTAGGGATCAATCCTCATTGCTACAAAACTGCCAATGAGTTAGTTAAAATATATCGTCATATCCCCAAAAGCTAATTAACTCATACAAAAATAATTTACTCATTGCCAACTTTATAAAAACAACCTTTTGACCGCATCCTGTTTTCGCTACCCCCTGAACTACCAGCCTGAACAGGAGAGTGCCAAAACAGTAGCCCCTTATATCAATGAAACCATTTTCAATTTGTTAACTAGAACCTTCATATCCCAATGAAGCGAACTACCCATTGCATCGTCTATACATGACTTATCGCGTGTATAGACTTTTAACCCTAGCCACATATGATGATGAAGCAAATCATCATATAACTTTAAACCGCATTTACCGATGAAGCAAATTAATCTTTAATCTTGACGCCAAATAAACTGATATAGCAAATTATTATTCAAGTGTGCCGCCTCATAAACTGATGAAGCAAAATTATTTACGTGACGCCTCCTAATATACTGATGAAGCCGCTTATCCTATAAATTTGAACCTCCTTTACCGATGAAGTAGAATATTATTTTAAGCTTGACGTCTCATATACTGATGAATCACTTAATATTTTGAGCTTGACGCCTCATATACTGATGAAGCAAATTATTATTGGAGCTTGACGCCTCATATACTGATGAAGCAAACGCCTCATATACTGATGAAGCAAATTATTATCTGAGCTTACGCCTCATATACTGATGAAGCAAACGCCTCATATACTGATGAAGCAAACGCTTCATATACTGATGAAGCAAATTATTATTTGAGCTTGACGCCTCATATACCGATGAAGCAAACGCCTCATATACTGATGAAGCAAATTAGTATCTGAGCTTACGCCTCATATACTGATGAAGCAAACGCCTCATATACTGATGAAGCAAATTATTATTTGATATTGACGCCTCATATACTGATGAAGCAAACGCCTCATATACTGATGAAGCAAATTATTATTTTATATTGACGCCTCATATACTGATGAAGCAAATTATTATTTAAGCTCAACGCCTCATATACTGATGAAGCAAACGCCTCATATACTGATGAAGCAAATTATTATTTAAGCTCGATGCCTCATATACTGATGAAGCAAATGATATACTGATGAAGATGAAACAAATTAAGATGAATAATAATGATGATGATGATGATGATGATGAATGATGATGAATGACGATGACGATGAATGATGATGAAGCAAATGATATACCGATGAAATGAATTATTATTTGAGCTTGACGCCTCATATACTGATGAAGCAAATTATTATTTGAGCTTAACGCCTCATATACTGATGAAGCAAATTATTATTTAAGCTCGACGCCTCATATACTGATGAAGCAAACGCCTCATATACTGATGAAGCAAATTTTTATTTTTTATTTTTATTTTCTCAAGCTCGACGCCTCATATACTGATGAAGCAGACGCCTCATATACTGATGAAGCAAATTATTATTTAAGCTCAACGCCTCATATACTGATGAAGCAAACGCCTCATATACTGATGAAGCAAATTTTTATTTTTTATTTTTATTTTTTATTTTTATTTTCTCAAGCTCGACGCCTCATATACTGATGAAGCAAACGCCTCATATACTGATGAAGCAACTTTTTTATTTTTTTATTTTTTTATTTTTTTAAGCTCGACGCCTTATATACTGATGAAGCAAACGCCTCCTATACTGGTGAAGCAAATTATTACTTAAGCACGACGCCTCATATACTGATGAAGCAAGTTATTTAAGCATGACCCTCATATTGATGAACCAACTTATTATTTAAGCTTGACGTCTCAAATACTGATGAAGCAAATTAATATTTAAGCTTGACGCCTCATATACAGATGAAGCAAATTATTATTTTAGCTTATCATGATGAAGCAAATTATTATTTTAGTTTATAATGATGAAGCAAATTATTATTTAATGTTAACGCCTCGTATACTGATGAAGTGAATTAATATTTAAGCTTGACGCCACATCTACTGATGTGCAATAATTATTCCGCCTTGACGCCTCATATCTGATGAATTAAGCTATCCTATAGCCATGACCAACTCGAATCGGCACCAAAACCATGTAAACCCTACCAGAAACTCTTGACAATCCATCAACCAAAAAGAGGGTAGTGGTGGGTGGGCTTTGATAAAATCCTAATTTATTTCCCACAGATTAAATCATACCTCTCTTGCTGTCAAACATCACCACAAGAAGGCTAGCCAATCAATATGCAAATAACCATGACCTATAATCCTCTATTCAAATTTGGCTCCACCAACACAAAGGCCATGTCACCCATCACAAGAGGGGTACTTGTACTTTAACAGCCATAGCCTAGCCTTTACCAGAGACAGGTGGACAGGTTGTGTATCATTGGTCTAGATCTAATTTCAGGTTAAAATGTAGGGTCCATTCTAACTGTTATTAGATCGACACAATTAATACACAAACACAAAGATATGCAATATCGGTGATGTTTATTGCAGAGATGCATAGAATCAAAACTTGTACATAAACATAAATGGCTCAAAGGCCGAGGTGCCATTCCATAACATCAAGATCAAGCGCTCTGGCACCTCCTTCCACCCTCTCCCTGTACTAAAAGTCCTCCACATAACTAAGGACTACTACTACAATTTAATTATGCAAGCATGTGGCCATTCAAAAAGTTGAGAACAACTAAGCTCCATAATTTGATATCCAAACTGCTCAATTTAAATATGAAGCTTAACCAGGGTAATGTATTTATTTGAATTTGTTCACAGAATATATGAATATGCATCATTATCTTCAACTACTAAACTGATGAAGAATTACTTTATCATAATTTTGAACTATGTTATTGTGAACTACGATTTACTTTAATATATGTATCAAGGCATGACCACTGCTTCCCTCATGACATTTCTTTAATTTCCTGTTACTATCCACTTCAACTGCTCGACTGATGAAGAGGCTCTGCTTTTATGAACCTGAGCTATTTGTGCTACTCTATTGTCTATAGCTCTTCTTCAGGTGTTATATTATTTACCAAGTATGATGTGATTCTGCTGAAGGTATTGGTCCTATGCATCATTTAATTGATCATTGATTTTTTCTGCTGACCTATTGCAGTTACCCTTGAACTACAAGACTGATCAAGGGTGTAAAAGACCACACCCAACCAAAGTTCACTTTGGCCCCAACAACACCAAACCTTATTATCAGCCTTATATAGTTACTGACAACGCTTCCATTTAGAGTTTGGTGTTGGCCATCACCACTTGTCACCTTACAACGCATTTTCTAATTTAATTTGATATACAAATTATAAGCTATTGATAATATTCATTCATGCGAGTTTTAAACCCCATGTTTTATGATCCTGACCATCACCTTATTATAATCTCATAAATATCCCCTTCGCATTTTATGGAACCATCATATTCAAGCCCGGTGTGTATCGATCCTACATGTCCGCATCTTTTGTTTTGAGTTCGGGAAAACGGACTGACGCCTATACATCATTTGCGATGTGCAGAGCCATTGGAAACTTGTACTTACATGGGCATTGCATTGAACGAACATTGGAAATACTGCATTGTATTTTTAATTATCAGTGATGGAGTCCTCAAGTGCAGACTGAGACTCCCGACTTGTCTCGAGTCCCTTTTTTGAAGGACTCTGAGGTGAAGGACTCGGACTGAGCACCACCGACACGAGAACCGTGTCCGCGTGTCGTCCGAGCTTAATTCTGTATGCAGTAATTAAATACTTAAAATAATTAGTCATCTTATTCAGGACTATCATCAATAGCTCAGAAACACTCTCACCAATCATCCCGAATACCACTGAACCGTATTGAAGTATGCTGTTGAAAATACCTATAACCACTAGAAGCCCCAAACCAAAACACCCCAGTGTAGGGAATCTATAAACCCAATAAACACTATCCATGCGCAAAACCAGACTATTTACGACTTAAATAATCCTTGGTGTTTTTTGGTGTCAGTGCCTTCGACAAAATCGTAACAATCCAACAAAAGAGGATCCTGACTACAAACTTATTGTAATATTCCAGATGGTACATTGTGTAAAAGGCAACGTATGTGTGATGTAATCTGGTTCAATCCACCGTTCTCTGAGAACATATCTACCAACGTTGGAAAGGAATTCTTTAACTACTAAACCACCACTTCCCAAAAGGCTCTCAATTTCCCAAGATATTCAACCGAAACATTGTGAAATTGAGTTATTCATGCACCGAAAATGTCAAGACCATCCTCAGCGCGCACAAAACAAGAAGATTTTGAAACCTCCAGCTACGGACACAAACGATCGCCCAAGAAATGCAAAGGATAACTGCCCCCTGGATGGTAACTGCCTTGTGAAAAACATTGTGTATAAAGCTATACTGTCCATCCAGCATCATCCACGGTTATGCAGTACATCGGACTTTGTAGCACTACCTTCAAGTAAAGGCTAGGCAACCACTCACAGTCTTTCAAAATGATTCAACATCCCTTGCATCCGAACCGTCAACAATCATATGGAATCAGAAACGAATTGTTATCCGCATCAAATGGTCCCGTCCAACACCCTATTCCATATAACCCGGCCTCAAAACGCTGCAACCTATGTATAGCCGCGGAGAAGTTCAACATCATGACTGCGCCCAGGCTACAAACTTTAAACAATTGTTCGGAACTATCCTATGTGCCGACACAAACGTAAACATAACTCAATGTTTATGGAATAACGTAACTTTTTTCTGGATGGCCATAATATTTTCCTTGTCTACCAGCTCATCTACCTATTGACTCTTGTTTCCAATATTATATTCCTTCATTCAGTTGTGACTGATAGTGATTACATAATCCAGGGATTAACTTCCACCTTTACAACCCATTAGGCCTACGGATTATCCCCATCTTGTTGATTAACTTTCATCATCACCTACTATAGATCTTATTATTAACACTTGCATATGTCAATAATTGATACCCTGTATTTTTGAATATATTTTATAATTAGATACGCGTCAGTCTGATTATTGCCGCCGACCTGTGTGGTTAGTGGGCATGAAACTGCCAGTTACCATGTATAATTATTTGTCAACAAATACGCCCTTCTTAGGTAATAGGATTTGAGCACTTTTGATACGGGCAGTGCATCACTTGATAATTATTAGTAATAATACCAGATGAATAGAAATTGAAATATCATTCCCGAGACTCTTGTTCAGTCATCCATGGGAATCCTTTTCTGACTTACAACTTGAAGTGGTGGATCCGGTATTAAAATTGACAACCAATGAAAGAAAAATGAATCTGAAGACCAACCAAATTCTCCAGCCTAAGACCCATAGAAACAAAACTCCTTCCATGGAATAACAAGAACAGTAGTTTAATAATATGGATATAGTATGCACCTGTTGCTGATGCCGAATCCCTGGAAACATTATTTAATATCCAAATTAAATACGAGCTATGTACCAGATTCTGATAGCTTCCCAGCACATAAATTACTACAACTATTTAATCACATAAAATCCCCAGAAATTTATAATTGACCGAGTGAAGTCATAATTCCCGAATTATATCAAAAATGCAGTCAATATTATTTAGAGATTAAATTATTCAATAATGCCGGTTAAAAGGACCTGTTTTATTAATCAGATTTGATCCCTGTAATTGTACCATTGTTATAAGGATTACAGAGAGAACGAGAGATGTGTTCCAATTAAATCATAATATTATTTCATGGAAACTTTAGAACTATAATGCAATGGAAATGTTTTGTTAATTGAACGAATAGACTGCTAGAGTTAAATAGATCGAACCCCATAAACGATTGACACCACTTCTGTTAGCCATCCCGTCACTGCTTCTGTTAGCCATCCCGTCACTGCTTCTGTTAGCCATCCCGTCCCTGCTTCTGGTAGCTATCCGGTCCCGCTTCTCGTCATACCTCTACGCCTGCGTTAATTGCTCCTGCTTTGTTGTTGTTGATTTTGTCTATTGAATAATTAAACTACACAAATAGATGTGAATGTGACACCCAGGACACAGTCCTCAATTCTCGTTAATAAATAAACTATTAATAACCCTTAATCCAACCTTGACCTCCACTGACCTTTGACCTGGTATGTGGCCTTAATATAATTTAAATATTAAACTAAAATATTAATAAATCAACCAATCAATCAATTTATCAATCCACCAATCAATCAAATTGAAATGCCAATTAACTAAATTAACTAAAATTCCAATAAAATCACTAAAATCCCAATAAATTAACCTAGTACATTCCAATAAACCCAAAATAACTGAATTGACCCAATTGAAAATTTAAGTAACAAAATTCCGAAAATTTAATCCTGGACCGAGCTAAAATTACCAACCCATCACATCCCTAAATGTGCTGTTGGTGCTCTACCACACACATTGTTCCTACATTGGTCCCTTTGTCACTCCGGAAACCCCTCACCGACACTACAACAATATAACCTATGTTTAACATATGGACAACTCCCCTCCCCACCCCCCCCCCCCCCCCCCCCCCCCCGACTTGACCTCTGGCTCTATGATTATAGCTATGGACCAAACAAAGCAACTAACGGAACCCTTTCCCTGGACTTCATAAGATCTCCCAATATTTCCACCCCTGAGCTAACCCCTCACAACCTCCCTTCATCCCTACAACCTATTTAATAAAGCACACCCATCCCCAAATATCCCATCCACCAGTAAGTTGCTCGATTGAGAAGGGGTGAAGGGGCTTGACACTGCTGTACCAAAAGCACATTGCATGTACCAACATTCTGCACTTACACTCTGCACAACATGCATTGTTCAACTGTAAATATCACCAAAAGTTGCACCAAAAATTCAACAAAATTTACACCAAATAGATAATAACATTATTGTTAACCAAACCTATAGAAGATAGATAATGGATGGCCTAAACCTTTGATAAAATCCTAATTTATTTCCCACAGATTAAATCATACCTCTCTTGCTGTCAAACATCACCACAAGAAGGCTAGCCAATCAATATGCAAATAACCATGACCTATAATCCTCTATTCAAATTTGGCTCCACCAACACAAAGGCCATGTCACCCATCACGAGAGGGGTACTTGTACTTTAACAGCCATAGCCTAGCCTTTACCAGAGACAGGTGGACAGGTTGTGTATCATTGGTCTAGATCTAATTTCAGGTTAAAATGTAGGGTCCATTCTAACTGTTATTAAATCTAAACACAAATCGCGAACTTTGAATATCATAATACATTATTTGTATGTTCAAGCAGGTCACTATAGTAGGTTTGAATTGGCATACTGCTTCTGAAAAGCCATAATTTAAGCAATTTTAATGTATAAATAATTTTCGAAATCTTACCGCAATCTGTATGTTAGAACCACCCCTACTAAAGTGTGTTCAAGTTATCTTAAAAATCGGAATACACGTGTGGATGACACTAGATTAAAAATAGCGCGCTAATTCAAATAATGTGGTCGTGCTACAAATTAAAGTGAATAGTGATCGATTGGCCACCAACTATAACAATGCCTTAGCAAAACAGCAGGTATGAATGGGTGATTATCATCCCTCCGAGGTTTGAGTTTTGTGAAGTTGCGGGTTTAGGGTTCGGGTTAGGGTTAATGTTAGATTGTTCAGTAATGATAGCTTATTTGCATATATCCTTGCTTTCCTGTACAATGTAATTCGGCCTTCGGGTCGCGATTTTGTGCCAATAAAATCATATCATATCATATCTATATAACAGCCTCATATGTATTTATCATGCAGTTCATTTAGTTTAATACTATAGTATATTCACATACTTTGACCGGTTTACAATTTCAGTATAGGTAATATCTTCCAATTGAGGGGGAGCTGAGACAGTGATTTGAAATATTAATCTGATCATTGGCACATATGGTTCTATGCTTCTCTGTGTCTTAAATTACATCGTAGGTAGTCAATATTCGGAATAGTGACAAAGTTTTCTCGTGCCTTAGGAACAAAAATGATTTTTCTCTCTAATTTAATACTCACCTACACAAGCCGGATCAGAAATGATGATCAATCATATTTGTCACTTGTCAGGATGGCTCGTTTGAATAGCGCGCTATTTGCTTGAGTTATTTTACTTCATACTTGGACGCATGATTTGGGGATTTGTTGCTTCAATGCTTTGAAGTCCATTATATCGCGAAACCAACAGCATCTAAAGCCATGCCGATATCGTCCTGATTGGTCCACTGTGGTTCCTCTAAGTTAATATAGGACACGATCGATTAGCCGTTAATTTCCAATCCCCGTTGGTTTCAATTTTAAATGGTTTTTGATATAGTACATTCATCATTGTTGGAACTAAAATACTTCCAAAAACCAAAACCGCTGACGTTGGAAAATCAGTCGTTTTAAAAATGTTATACAACACTAACCGTTCACCGCATTCGTAACCTTGTACGCATCATTTTGGGGCATTATTTAAATTTGACTATTCGTGAATCGTGAACGAGACAATCCGGCATCGTCTGATCTGGTATGAGCAATGAGGGAGCTAGTTATGAGTGTGTGTTAAATGTGATACCCGGAAGTTTCACCAATAATCGTTAATTCGGCAAAAACTACCCGAGTATACAGGTATGTTTGATATTTCGAGTATACAGGTATGATATTATGATATTTGAGTAATTAAAGCCAACATCTCTTCATGTCAATACATTGTTTTCCATCCGATGGCCGGTGTATACGAGATTGGCTAAAAATAGTACGTTTTGAGGCGGTAATGGGTCGTGGGTAACATCGAAGCTCTATGACAATAAACACTTAAACGAGAAGAGTTCAACCGTTCAAAATGTACGGGTATATTCATATTGGTGTATTGACTAGACGAGGGTCATGCGTTTTGACTGTGTTCAAAACAACGTCCATTTTAATAGGAAGAGTCAAAATGTACGAACACATTCTTGATTCAACAATGTCGCCTCTAAATTAAGGGGGTGGGGTGGAAATGTTAAATAATAGGTCTTATAATTCGTATAACAATGCCGATAAAATATTGAATGCCTAATTAAATAATTCAACCTAAAATGTATTCAATCAAATCCAAGCAGGTCATCAGCCACATTGGGAGACATTGAAATACCTAAAATTTGCAATTTGGTTTGACAATTACATTTGACTCAAGTTCAACAGATTTGAAGAAAATGATAAGAAAAACAGTTCCCTGTTTTATCCAAGTTTATTACTATAGTATTTACAATGAGGTTATTTTTATAAAGTGCCTGTTTTTGTTACAAGGTTTAACTTATTTCTTGTTGAGTTATTTAAATTCGGGGAGAGCATCCTCCAGAAATTCAGGGGCCAGAATTGAATTGTTATATACGAGGGTCATTCAATAAGTTCTACCTCCTACCACATAGCTTGCTATAATACAAGCCGGTCTTATAACATAAGTACACAATTGTATCCGAGCTACAATTTAATCCTAGCTACAATTCTCTAGTAAATTGAATCAAGTACTGGTTGTAAGATTTTTCTGGAGATGCAGTGAAAACCGAAAGTCGTGTATCGGAAACATTTGAATAACAGCAAAACATCTCCTTCGTGCTAATCATTTGCCTAATTCGATGACACAAAACGTACCTAGCGGTCATAACCGTCCTCAACATCTTAGATATAAAACAAGTGACTGATTTGTTAGGGAAAAAGAACCTTTGATTAACCAGCAAGATTAGGACAACCATTAAATTAAATTTAATCCTCGACTTGGGAACACTGCAAAGTCATTATTTGATTTTCATAAGCAATAAGACCTGCGAGATCTTCAATATACAGGAATAAATTGAGTGATTCCAACTCTAGAAGATTGTCTATTGACTATTTTTTAGTTAGGGAAAAGGAAAACATTCTAAAAAGAGAAGGCAATTATTTCTGTGGCATAACGAATTTGATTGATTGATTAGCAGTATTCCAGTATGCTAAACATGCTAAAGGGATTCATACTGTAGCAATACATTCGAGTTGATATATACTCGTATTATAATATTTGCAGGCCTAACAAGAGTTCATACTACTAACACTCTTATTAATGTTGATACTAATCATGCTAATATGTAGTAATTTCCTCCTCATTCATCCGTTACTCACACTAGTGCAAGAGTATTGAACCCATCTTGGCCCAAGATTGTAAAAACACTTAACTGTGGTACGTTTCTATCAAAAGACATTTTAGGGAATGGGGATAGAAACTAGTCAAAATTGAGTTCAATTCCAATGTAAGCTTTCTTGCAGAAGAAAAAAGTCAAAGCGGAAGTTACCTTTGTACCAAATGCACTATTAATATAGTGATAGGAATACGTGGCTTTGTCTGTGCTTTAAGATATGTGCATTGCATATTTGACAAGTAATGGTGGCGGAGCGTTGAAGCGTGTCAGAGTTAGAAAACTGTGTGTATTTTGTGGTGGTATATCTCCAAGTTATATTTAGGACCATTCATATCAAAATTTATTCAGGTCATATAGCAATTTTCATGAAATAGTAAAGGTTACGGGTCACCGCTCGGGTTTGTTCAAATAATAATATTCCCTCAAGTCAACAACAACGAAAACAAAATCTAAACGTAGGTGTAGGTGATGGTGGACACGGTTGAGTGGACTTTCAGAAAAGCACGCATTTTTAATACATGATTCAACTCAAGTGCAAGTATTATTTTGGTAAATGTTTCTTCAGTTGGTGCTTTTCCAGGTTAATGACGTAGCCCCGTACGCATAATTTAGCATCGAATATTCGTGAGAACACGCGTATGACGATTGTCTGCGTGGTGAACAACTTTAACGCCGCTGTTCTAAAATGAAACGACACCTAAAATAAAACGACTCCTTCCGGTTATACGCATGCGCGACAATTTATCGTGATCATTTACACGGATTTCGTCATCTGGCAGCTATTAGGCCAATGGAAATGGATTGTTAGTTTCCTGTTGCCCTCCCGCCCCACATTTTCAGTTTTACCAAAACTTTCATTATTTGTGCAAAAATTACATTTTCTGACAAACTTGAATACAAATGTTAATTTTGTATTGGCTCTAAATACCAGGCATCCCTTCCTGCTGACTTTAAGGGATTTTATTGGCAGTGGTGTTATGGTGTAGGGTTAATAATGAAAATGTTAGCATTACCTCCTCAAATTTCAAATGTAATTGATGTTGCAATATTTCAGACACTTTTTTGAAATTTTCAACAAAACATCTTAAAGTACTTCCTAAATTGTTTAAAAAGAGTTATTCATGTGTATATAATACTAATCAATGGGTATCAAGTACTTAACACTTGTTTGTATAGTGGGGGTGCCTTAAATTCCATTCGAAAACATCAATTTTAATTTAATAATGAATAATGAAAAAAATCCAAATAATGAATAATGAAACGTTACCTCGTCCCGTTTTTCAAACTTCCAACAGGAAACTAACAATCCATTTCCATTGGCCTTATAGACACTGTATACACAGAATTACAGCTCCGCTTTATGATCAAATCGAAGTTTTTCTTCGACGCGCCTGTTCGGATCGGACTGAGTCTTTGCTGGAGTCTTTCTGCTGGTCTGAGTCGTCGGAACTGTGAGTTTTAGTTGTGTACATGTAGGCCTTCGATCATGTTCAATGTAAATCTTGCATTTGTATGTATCAGCACAGCAGCAGAGAGATGTTTAAAATTAAAGAAACTGCAGAACATTCCGTGCAGGTGGACACATTTGCCCACTAATTTGGGAGCCATATTTGGCCACCAAGACAAAATGTGTAATAAATTCACTATGCCTTACGTGAGTAACCCTCCCGGGGCCCAATTGGCATAAATTGGTTGGGGAGGGGGTTTATAGTGGTGGGGAAGGGGAATGGTGGTGGGGAAGGGGGGATGGTGGTATGGATGCATGGGGTGGGTAGGTGTTTGTGGTGGATTACTCCACTAGGAGTGTTGAGCTGTAACTAACCCCAAAGAAGAAGAAGAAGGGGGAGGGGTTTTGTGGTGGGCGATGGGTTTGTTGTGCAGTAGGGAAGGGGAGGGGGTTTAGGGTGGGGGATTGTGATGGGGAGGTGGTTGTGGTGGCGTGGATGCATGGGGTGGGGAGGGTAGGCCGTTGGGTGGGGTGGGAGAGGGTTTTGGGGTGGGGGGGTTTGTGAAGGATATATGAAGGATAGACGATGCCATTTTGTGTGTGGAAGCGCTACTTTTGGATTAACTGCAAAATGTCCATTTTCCACAAAAATGGCAAAACGCAACCAAGAATTTGTTTGAAGCGACACAAAATATTTAGGTATTGAGTTAAACAATTGATATATTATGAAGGGTAGAATATGCCATTTTTTGTGTGGAAGCGCTACTTTTGGATTACAGTGGCGGATCCAGGATTAAAAATTACGGTTGGCTGACCAAGACTTTTTTTCTTGTACCTAATAATAATCGTAAAAGGTCATCAATTTTTTTGCCATAAACTCCTGAAATTCTGCTAAGTGGGGGGAGGGGGGTAGAATTTGAAAATGGCATGGTAGAATTTGAAAATGTACCAACGGTACATACCTATGTCTCTAAAAAAAGGTATTTTGTCAATTTTTTACGGGGGTGCCCCCCCCCCCCCCCCCTGTATCCGCCACTGGATTAAATGTAAATACTGGCAAATATGCCCATTTAGCGGGCAAATTTGCCAGGGCTGGACAATTCAGACACCTGCTAGGACTGAGAAAAACTGAGGCACTCGATTGACAATTCGAATCAAATTCAACAGTCAGTGTTGCATGACATAGTATTATAATTATTGTTGTGTTGTGAACTGCACGTCAAAGACACTAAAAGGCAGGGAGAGTGTATAATAATAGGAGGGGAAATTCGAATCACAAAACTGAAGCATCCTATATAAAGTGCTCAACAAAAGAAAGTACGGTAGTACACTTTGTATTTTTTTTGGTTTTTTTGTTTTGTATTTGGTCATTTCATGCCTAGCCGCTATAGATGGTGTGACCGGTGACGTAGTACCCGGCAGTATGCGTGCGCACCTACAGGGAATGTGCTTTAATTCACACTTGATTGATCATTACTCGCCATGCTTATTGCTTACGGTGTAATAGTGCAGTAGTCATGGTCTGCATCCCTAAGCACAATGAGAGACCAGGTACTAAATCTGGCGCTCAGTGATGTGTGTTTTGCTTTCGAATAGTATGTATGCAGTAGTCATGGACTAGTACCTCTAAGTCTAACATGTCTTTAGACCAGGCGCTAATCAATTTGTAAACACTACTGATGTAAACAACGGTCACCTCATCTATAGCCTACTAGCATAGCAGCAGGTGGCCAAATTGTCCCACCGATTTAAGTGGGCAAATATGGCCACCAAGACAAAATGCTTAATAAATTCTCTATTTTTCATGTTTGAAACTCAAAATAATAGTTCCAATGGAGTAAAAATATGTTGGGGGTAAGGTTTATGTTTGATTTCCAGCTACTTTTGTTTGTTACTTGTTGAAAAGATGAAGAACATTTTGGGATTTTGGGATTGAGACTGATAGGCTTGATATCTCCCAGCACTATATCTGGGTGGATCCACTAAAGGCACATGCCTAAATGAGTACTTGTGGCCAATGAAATACAAGGGGTGTGTCAGAGACATCCATTCAGCACAGCGCAATGATAATCGATACCATGTGATTTTTATAATAGGGGGGGGGGGGGGGGGGGGGGGGTGGGGGGGGGGTGGGTGATGTGAGGTGGGGTATTATAGGGAGAGTGTTTGTGATTGGGAAGAGGGTTAGTGATGGGGAGGGTTGTGGTTGGGAGGAGTTAGTGATCGGGAGGGTGTTAAGTGGTGGGCAGGGGTTTGTGGTGGGGAATGGGATGGCCCGGCCCTGGGGAGCGGGTTTGTGGTGAGGAAGGGGGGATGGTGGCGCGTGGATGCATGGGGTGGGGAGGGTAGGCCATGGGGTGGGGAGGGTAGGCCATGGGGTGGGTTTACTACTAGGGTGTTTGTGGTGGGAGAGGGGTTTTGTGGTGGGGAGGGGTTTTGTGAATGGGAGGGGAGGGAATACACAACTACAGTTTAGTTGCAACATATTCTCGGTAACTGAATGGTAAAATGGCGTATTTTAGGCCTGAAATGAAGGTACTTTTTCACTTTTTCGATCAAATAACCATAACTGTATTTGCCATGTAACTTTGTCATAAAATCGTTCAAATTCTATCCGGTTTTTAAAACTAATTATCAAATTTTTTTAATTTTTTTAAATTTTAAAGGTATTTTAAAAAGGCTGTAGCCTCGTGTAACAGTAGAAAATCCATTTAAACATTAGTTAGTACACAATGACGTCACAGGTAGGGACGATGATTATACTGCCGCTAGTGTTGGAAATGCAAAGAAATGGATAACGGAAGACTACGATTCGGTTGGTTGCACTGGTGAAACAGTGCAATACGCATTTGGCGACCGGCCCTTGTGTGTCATACAAGATATAAAAGGCTAAATCTTGAAAAGTTGACGATGTATGTTGGTTTTGTTTATTTCCTCAGTTGACGGACATCAATTACTTGAAACAAAACCAACTGGGGGTAATTTCAATATCAGGGTCTGGAGAACTGTCCGAACCGAATGCGTAACGGTTGGTTGTAACCGTTATAAAAACAGTCACAAAATGTCATGAAACTCAAAAAATGACAACATTTCAAAGTTCTTTCACATTATTCAGGTAGCCTTAATGTGTTGAATTACAAAAATCAAGGAAAGCCCTCCTAACAATTAATAATGCGCTTCAGGAGGCCATTCAATAGTCATTTTGAATGTTTGACGTACAGAAATGTTGTGTAAGTGCTTAATAAATATATGTTGGATTGGGCTGGGATGTGGTATATAAGAAGGGGATGGATTGTCAAAATGGCCTATTTTGGGGTTTCCAGCAGGGGCGGATCCGGGGGGGGGGGGGGTGCTGCGGTGGCTGCAGGGTATGAAGAAGAAAAAGGAAAAAAAGGGGAGAAAGAAAAAGGAAAGGAGACAAAAAAGGAAAGACAAGAGAAGAAAAGGAAATGGAAAAGAAAGGCAATATTGGGGCTATAGAACAAGAAAAGGGCCTGATCAATTGCATTTTTTGGGATCATCTTTTCATAGCACCCCGGGATGCGACCATCCTGTATGCGCCCTGTGTTTTGGGTTCTGAGTTGTTTATTAAAGTGCTTAATAAAATAGGTTTGGGAGTTGTGGTGAATAAAAAGGGGGTTGGTTGACAAAATAGCTTTTTTTGATGGTTCCCAGTGACATCTTGATGGTTCCCAGTGTTTGAGGTTAAAAAAACTGGGAATCACCTTTAAGAGTCAGTCTGTGTAATTTTTTAGAATTGATTCTATCCTTCAAATAATAGATTTTTCTCATAGCTTGTGTATTGGTAGGCCCTTGGGCACTAACAACTAGGGTGACTTTCAAAAAATAAAAAATCGACTCGTTGCCATGGTAACCCACCAAAAACCAATTTGGGCCATTTTGGACCATATTTGCCCTGAAATTTACTCAAAATTGTCTTATGTCAAGAACTCACCGTACCAAAACGGAATAATACTTGAACCTTCCAATATAATCATCTCAAAGGACAACTCTTCCCCTACTGACTGCATCATTTAAAGGTAAATATCTTACTCCTAAAGGTAAATGCCAAGTATTTAAAGGTTGCCTGTTTTCAGTTTTGAAATAAAGGCGATTTTTGACCAAATATATTGCCTTAAAAATAATTCTGCCAGGGGTGCCAGAAATTTGTCTTTGCTGGTGTGAGTAGTTAAATGCATTGCCCTTTCAAATCTGTAAAAAGTAGCTTGGGCAAATGATATTCCTAAGTACAGTGTTGCCAGGAACAACAGCCTTTTTGAAATCTGAGCATTTTGAATAAATAAGCTTTTTTAACCCTATTTGTTATAAAAGCATGTGTTTTTTCAATGATATTCAATTAAAACATATTCTAATAAATCAGTTACATTCTTGTGGTTGATTGCAAAGGGTAATCTGTAATAACAATTCGACCTGTTGCCATGGTAACAACCAAAAACCAATTTTGGCCATTTTGGACCAAATTTGCCCTGAAATATACTCAACATTATCTTATGTCAAGAACTGGCCGTACCAAAACAAATAATACTGGAACCTTAGAATACAATCACCTCAAAGGACTCCTCTTCCCCTACTGACTGCATCATTTAAGGGTGAATATCTTATTCTTAAAGGTAAATGCCAAGTATTTAAAGGTTGCCTATTTTCAGTTTTGAAAATCAAGGTGATTTTTGACCAAAAGTATTGCCTTAAAAATCTCCTTTTCAGGGGTGCCAGAAATATGTCCTTGCTGGTGTAAGTAGTTCGATGTAGTGCCCATTCAGATCGGTAAAAGGTAGCTTGGGCAAATGATATTCCTAAGTACAGTGTTGCCAGAAACAACAGCCATTTTTAAATCTAAGCATTTTTTTTACTAAATAAGGCTTTTTAACACTATTTGTTATAAAAGCATGTGTTTTTTCAATGATATTCAATTAAAACATATTCTAATAACTCAGTAAACTCATTTTTGGGTTGATTGCAAAGGGTTATCTGTAATAACAATTCAACCTGTTGCCATGATAACAACCCAAAAACAATTTTGGCAATTTTGGACCAAATTTGCCATGAAATGTACTCAAAATTATCTCATGTCAAGAACTGAAACCAAAACAGAATAATACTGAAACCTTAGAATACAATCACCTCAAAGGACACCTATTCCCCTACTGACTGCATCATTTAAGGGTGAATATCTTATTCTTAAAGGTAAATACTAAGTATTGAAAGGTTGCCTATTTTCAGTTTTGATAATCAAGGTGATTTTTGACCAAAAGTATTGCCTTAAAAATCTCCTTTTCAGGGGTGCCAGTAATATGTTCGATGTATTGCCCATTCAGATCTGTAAAGAAAAGCTTGGGCAAATGATATTCCTAAGTACAGTGTTGCCAGGAACAACAGCCATTTTTAAATCTAAGCATTTTTATATACTAAATAAGGCTTTTGAACCTTTCATTATCAATGTGTTGTGAACATGTTTACCATACATATACCTGTTATGTATATTCAGTATTATGCCTATACCTGTCTGTATATTCCAAAAACTTTTTTTTTCTGGCAACACTAGATACTACTTCGTTGTATCGCTTGTCTGCATGCTATATACTGTTCACAAGAAAGGTTGTAATTTCAGCTACTCACACTAGCAAACATGTTATTTTGTCAACACTGATTTTCATAGGTTTAGCTGGATGCTGCTGGATTTATGTACAGTCTATGTTTATGAAATTGGGTGTTATCCAGTAACCCAGGCAACACTCTTTTTCATATTACTCTTTGAAAACAACCACAAGAATGTAACCGAGATGTTTTGATTGAATAGCATTGAAAAAACACATGCTTTCATAACAAATATTGTTTGAAAAGGCATGTTTAGTCAAAATGCTCAGATTTTAACAAGGCTGTTGCGCCTGGCGACACCGTACTTATCATTTGCCCAAGCTACTGTTTACAGATTTGAAAGGGCAATACATGTAACTGCTACTAGCTGGAAGAGGGATTTTTAAGGCAATACTTTTGGTCAAAAATCGCTTTTTTTCTTCTTCAAAACTGAAAATAGGCAACCTTTAAATACTTAGCATTTACCTTTAAGAGTAAGATGTTTTTGGTTGTTACCGTGGCAACAGGTCACATTTTCATAACAGATAACCCTTTGCAAACAACCCCAATAATGTAACAGAGTTATTAGAGTATGTTTTGATTGAATATCATTGAAAAACACATGCTTTATAAGTTATAACAGATAGGGTTCAAAAGCCATATTTAGTAAAAATGCTTAGATTTAAAAATGGCTGTTGTTCCTGGCAACACTGTACTTAGGAATATCATTTGCCCAAGCTACTTTTTATAGATCTGCATGGGCAATACATCGAACTACTTACACCAGCAAGGACATATTTCTGGCACCTCTGAAAAGGAGATTTTTAAGGCAATACTTTTGGTCAAAAGTCACCTTGATTTTCAAAACTGAAAATAGGCAACCTTTAAATACTTAGCATTTACCTTTAAGAATAAGATTCACCCTTAAATGATGCAGTCAGTAGGGGAAGAGGTGTCCTTTGAGATGATTGTATTCTAAGGTTCCAGTATTATTCTGTTTTGGTATGGTCAGTTCTTGACATAAGATAATTTTGAGTACATTTCATGGCAAATTTGGTCCAAAATTGTTTTTGGGTTGTTACCATGGCAACAGGTGGAATTGTAATTACAGATTACCCTTTGCAATCAACCAAAAAAAGTTTACTGAGTTATTAAAATATGTTTTGATTGAATATCATTGAAAAAACATGCTTTTATAACAAATACGGTTAAAGAGCCTTATTTAGCAAAAATGCTTTGATTTCAAAATGGCTGTTGTTTCTGGTAACACTGTACTTAGGAATATCATTTACCCAAGCTACTTTTTACAGATCTGAATGGGCAGTACATCGACTATTTACACCAGCAAGGACATATTTCTGGCACCCCTGAAAAGGAGATTTTTAAGCAATACTTTTGGTCAAAAATCACCTTGATTTTCAAAACTGAAAATAGGCAATCTTTCAAAACTTAGCATTTACCTTTAGAATAAGATATTCACCCTTAAATGATGCAGTCAGTAGGGAAAGAGTTGTCCTTTGAGGTGATTGCATTCTAAGGTTTCAGTATTATTCTGTTTTGGTTTCAGTTCTTGACATAAAATAATTTTGAGTACATTTCATGGCAAATTTGGTCCAAAATGGCAAAAATGGTTTTTTGGTTGTTACCATGGCAACAGGTCGAATTGTTATTACAGATAAACCTTTGCAATCAACCCAAAAAAAAGTTTACTGAGTCATTAGAATATGTTTTGATTGAAGATCATTGGAAAAACACATGCTTTTATAACAAATAGTGTTAAAAAGCCTTATTTAGTAAAAAAATGCTTAGATTTAAAAATGGCTGTTGTTTCTGGCAACACTGTACTTAGGAATATCATTTGCCCAAGCTACCTTTTACCGATCTGAATGGGCAATACATCGAACTACTTACACCAGCAAGGACATATTTCTGGCACCCCTGAAAAGAAGATTTTTAAGGCAATACTTTTGGTCAAAAATCACCTTGATTTTCAAAACTGAAAATAGGCAACCTTTAAATACTTAGCATTTACCTTTAAGAATAAGATATTCACCCTTAAATGATGCAGTCAGTAGGGGAAGATGAGTCCTTTGATATGATTGTATTCTAAGGTTCCAGTATTATTCTGTTTTGGTATGGTCAGTTCTTGACATACGATAATTTTAAGTATATTTCAGGGCAAATTTGGTCCAAAATGGCCAAAATTGGTTTTTGGTTGTTACCATGGCAACAGGTCGAATTGTTATTACAGATTACCCTTTGCAATCAACCACAAGAATGTAACTGAGTTATTAGAATATGTTTTAATTGAATATCATTGAAAAAACACATGCTTTTATAACAAATAGGGTTAAAAGGCTTATTTAGTCAAAATGCTCAGATTTCAAAAAGGCTGTTGTTCCTGGCAACACCGTACTTAGGAATATCATTTGCCCAAGCTACTTTTTACAGATTTGGAAGGGCAATACATTTAACTACTCACACCAGCAAAGACAAATTTCTGGCACCCCTGGCAGAACTAATTTTAAGGTAATACATTTGGTCAAAAATCGCCTTTATTTCAAAACTGAAAACAGGCAACCTTTAAATACATGGCATTTACCTTTAGAAGTAAGATATTTACCTTTAAATGATGCAGTCAGTAGGGGAAGAGTTGTCCTTTGAGATGATTGTATTGGAAGGTTCCAGTATTATTCCGTTTTGGTACAGTGAGTTCTTGACATAAGACAATTTTGAGTAAATTTCAGGGCAAATATGGTCCAAAATGGCCCAAATTGGTTTTTGGTGGGTTACCATGGCAACGAGTCGATTTTTTATTTTTTGAAAGTCACCCTAGTTGTTAGTGCCCAAGGGCCTACCAATACACAAGCTATGAGAAAAATCTATTATTTGAAGGATAGAATCAATTCTAAAAAATTACACAGACTGACTCTTAAGTGACACTGGGAATCACCTTAATGACACTGGGAATCACCTAAATGACACTGGGAATCACCTAAATGACACTGGGAATCACCTAAATGACACTGGGAATCACCTAAATGACACTGGGAATCACCTAAATGACACTGGGAATCACCTACAATGTAAATGACACTGGAATCACCTAAAGGACACTGGGAATCACCAAAAAACGTTTTTGTCAACCCACCCTTGTGCTCAATGACTACATCCCTAACCAATAACCAAACTATATATTTATTGACCGCTTAAACCACTCGAAACCTAAGACACTGGGAACAACCAAATTGACACCGAGAACAACCAACAGATCATATTTGTCAATCCTCCATCCCCTTACGCCATCCCATACCTTTTTTCCATAACCCAACACCAATGACCACATACCCATCCACCAATGCCAACCCCTTAAAATCTTATGGTTTTAACCCCTCAAATGATAATGGATCAATCCAAAACTTAATTAATCCAATCAGAAGCTACTATTTGTTAGGCAATACCAAATATATTGCGTTTTTCCTAAGTGATAAATTTGTTATCCCCTGTTTGATAACGCGAATACGGTTGATATCTATGGGTTTTATTTATTGATTGATTGATTGATTGATTTGATTAATATTTCACACTCGTGGCCCGAAGGCCTAATTACATGAAATTTACATGATAAAAAACATTGAAAAACAAGGTAAGGTAACTTAATTTATATAAAAGAGAATATTGCACATTATAGATAAAAAAACACATTTAAAATATGATATGATATAAAACATTGAAAAACAAGGCAAGGTAACTTAATTAATATAAAAAAGAATATTGCACATTATAGATAAAAAACATCAAAAATATAGGTAAAAAACATACTAAATTACTAATTTTAATTAGTATTAAAATATAAAAGAGAATATTGCACATTATAGATAATTTTTTTAATTGAATTAATTTATGTACATAGCAAATACCATTATAAAAATAGAAGTGGGTGCAGAAGTGGGTGCAGAAAAATCCTGGGCCTAAATTTAAAAGCTGCACGAAATAGAGCACAGGACTGTTTTTGAACCTATTAGTCCTGGCTGGCAGCTGAGGTTGGGTGCCATATCACACAACCATACATGTAGGTATCTTCCCGTATTGCGTTATCAAAAAGGGGATAACTAAATAGTCTCATTGTTATATCATGCATTCGATATCAGGAGTTTGCCATGTTTTAATGTCTTTTACACGTTGATAAGTGCTATTGACTGTTGGCCGTCAAGCTTTAACATACTTGGACATCTTGGGGAAAGACACAGGACTGACTGATGAGGAGATGAAAGCATGCATGAGGGACAGAGTAATATGGCGAGCCATCAAGATCGACCTAAGTAGGGAAGTATGTAAGTATTAACAGTAGTAATATATTTTTTGTTCTAGTATGATATTACAATGAGTACAAATGTTATTAAATTCTGCTGTCACATAATTTGTTTATTTTAGGTTTTTGGCTGTGCAAAGCAGTATAATTTTGTCTCATTGTTATATCATGTGTGCGTCCACCAATTGCTTTTACCCCCTCCTCATGTTCCCCTCAAAATCCTCTTCGCTTCTTCTGATTGGGGCTATAGGCCACATAGGCTACATTGCAGATTTCATTTTAAAATAGGAGTAGGCTTTTATGGGACAGGCTAGTACTTGGAATAAACAATTAAGCAAAAAATCCACCTTGTTTTTTAACATTTAAATTAGGGACAGCTAAGTTGCTATTTTCTGTTGAAGCTATGTGTCTCAGATTAAAATTGATTATGAAATAACCTCTCAACAATAATAAATAACCTGATACTTTCATTCGCAGAAACTATCGATCTGAAAAGATAGATACATTCATTGCCCGAGTGCTTGTGGATTCGAGTTACACATTGTTACGTAGATCGGGTCAGTGAATTCGTGCAGGAATTTTAGTTTGACGAATTTGAATTTTCACTGACACGTTTATTCTAAAGAGAGTTTAATATTATTTTTTTCTCTGTTAATCTATTGTTGTATGTCATAAAATAAAAAAGTCCCTATAAACAGGCTGGAAAGAGTTTAATATTATATCATAACGTATAGGATGCATTGGTATGAGGGACAGTTTGTTGTCGCAACAGACTACTTATGCCCGTACCCCCATATTGAATACTGGGCTTTTCAAACCTGCGACGTCACAACCAGTGTGGTTTAATAAAACTTTGACAGTTTTTCAATGCCATATTTTTCAAAATTGTGTGATTTGGTTTAATTTTTTTACATATTCCTCAAAAATATCATCTTGGTCATCTATGCTGAAAATCTTAATGTTAATAATGCTATGGCGGCAAAATTGACAACATGAAATTGCCCTGATATTTTTCCAAACATTTATTGAACAGTTTTCTTATTTGCGTTAAAGTGTATACTAACCAGCACTGTGCCAATATCGTCTCACGTGATATGGGGCAATGTGGTTCGATTCCACTAGCAGTTCACATGTTTGCACTTGTAAAACATGCAGTAAAGAAAACATTGGTTGAATATTTGTTACCAAAATTTCAAAATATTTTATACTCGAAATGACAAATGCACAGGAGGGATATTACCAAAAGGTTGAATACATTTGCTGGAGTCAATGTTGAAACATTTTGGGTACCGTATTATCCCTATTAAGCGCCAATGCCCTTATAAGCGCCCACCCCGTTTTTCTCAGTGACTACAAACAAACAATCCCTTACAAACCACCTTTTCAATTACCATAGCACTGTACAACAACATTTTTCGCCACAGCGTCCTTCAGTAAAGCAGCACCAGTAAGCCTGATTCGATCGCCGCCGCCGCCCGCTCCCCCCCCCCCCCCCCCCACCCCCCCCCCCCCCCCCACCCCCCCCGATGCGAGCCGCTATCTTTGTTTTTTATTCATGGCTTAAATACAACATCATTGACATCATGTAATGTGGCCACAAGTGAGACCACTGCAACGCCGCAATGTTGATATTCCCCCAAATTTTAAACAGTTTACTTTTCGATCGCACATGGTTTTCCGCTAGTGTAACCTTGTCGAATTCGACAGTGTTTACGATAAGGCCATGCGTTTTGAACTCGCCACCCAAAAATGGTGGTGTCGTTACATATTTTCAAATTTTGATCTGTTTAATTCATCATATCTCAGCAAAACATAAGGCTATAGTCATGTTCTTGGTCTCATTTGAAAGCTAATGAGTACCACTAATAAACCTGTAAATATGAACAACATAGCTTTTCAATTGGCGAAGTTATGGTTGATTGAATCGCGAATCGTCAAGGTGGAGGAGGTGGGGGATGCGGAGGTGGGGGATGCGGTACACACAAACTCTATGGGAACAGCGCGTTTCGCATGTGTAAACTTGATTAAATTAACTACTACTAAAGTACTACAGGGGCTACAAACTTGGTTTTGGTCTTAATTTACAGCTAAACAATTCTGCTAGTTATGTTTAATCATTTTGAACTCTTTATGATTAGTTTAGTTCATAAAATATGAACTTTTACTTACGAAACTACCTGTTTTCATGATAAACACTGTGGAAAGTAATGCGGATGTCTTCAAATTCTAAAAATTGCTGTAAATGTTGAATTACTTATCCTATCACAGTCAAAGTATACATTTTCTAAAAGGGAATTTGATGAGAAATCCAAATATGGACTTACATTTTCAGTTAGGGTTAGGGCTAAAATGTTTTAGTTCAAAATATGTTGAATTGTAAAAAAAAAAACCACCATAATTTGGAACACCCTGTATTCTGAGATTAACAAACAAATGTGATTTTTCTTTCTCCATGGTCAGTAGGCTTCACCCATCCTCTAACCAAATAACTATTGTTTACTTTCAGTTTATTACTGTAAGTTAGTAATAAGCAATGCATTATACAATCCACTTTTTATCCGGAAATTATTTTTTCCACCCTGTATAATGAGTTGAAATGTGTATATTTGGATTGCTTATGTCCTCAGCTTTCTAAATATGTATGCCTTTGCTAGTTTAGGGTTAGTAATTGTGGAGATATTCCAATTTGAAACTCAATTGGTGTAAAAATGCATAATATTTGTGATGTAACGCTAAGGGTGGCGAGTTCATAACACATGGCCATAAATGAGTTTAAAAAAGGTAACTTAATAAACGCCCACCCAAAATGACTTTGCTAACCGCCCTGGGCGCTTAATAGGTATAATGGTACATGTATTATAAACCACATACGAGGGGCATTCAATAAATACCTGCAACCATTGTTGTCCTCCACACGTGAGTGATTCTGTAAAATCTTAGTGGGTACATTATAAAGTATGAACCTTAATCTATCATTTAACACAATCTGGATTTACTGAATATTCATAATTACGTAATAGCATTAGCATAAAATAACCCATATTTGGACACTGAAAAAACATGCCACTTTGGCAGGAATTTTGAATTCGCTTGATAGCACGTGCATTGAAATGAGCAGAACTTTGTTCCGGATAAGTGTGCAAGTCTAACATTTTGCATCAGGAAACCAGAGACCATGTTCAATGAGGTCCTAAGGGAGAGGTTCTGTCAAAGACAATTTTTTTGAAATACACTGCATCTTATCTTGGTCAACATTAGGCTTTTACAGTGAGCCCCAAAATGCCGAAAATCCAAAGAAATGAAAATGATAGTTATAGCAAACAATTAGGATTTCCTGAAATACCACAGCAAATGCAGGATTCGTTATTGTATAGATGACAGGGTATCAATAAATACATCGAGAATTGTTGAACTTGGAATAAAAATCTGCACATGCGTAGAACAGACGGTGGTTAGAAAGCGCTCAAAATGACCAGAAATGTTAAACAATCACTGCAACCAACGTAAAAGTTACAGATAAGGAATTGAATTTAAGAAAACAAGAACTGTGGTGAACTTCAATACATATACAAAGTTAAAAAATGTAAACATTTATTTGAAAATACAATTTAATTTAATGTTATGGTCAGTGTAGTGAATTTACTCAAATTGGGTAAAAAGAGCTTCATTGTATTAACATTTTCTCTGCAGAAAACGGTTTCAGATATTGCCTTTATAATCTCCCGTTTAAATCTATAACATGTAACAATGAGGAACAAGAGGTTTAAGCCAAATCTTGCAGTTGGATACCTTGACCTTGACTGTTTATTCATTAAAGGATTTCGTTTAAGCTATGACAAGAAGATGACGTTTTAATGTTACATTATAAGTGTTTTTTCTCCATAATTTGCATCTGAAAATAAGTAATGTTGAGCACATGGTACTGGTCTATCACTGTTTCAGACGGCAACTTATTCCATGCATCTTTTCTTGAGATATCTTGAAAATAGTAACTGTGCATCAAATTGCTTGCAAATATTCTCCGCCCTGATCAGCTATTTTTCATGCAGTGTCCAGAGAGTATTGATTTTACGCATGTGCCATTACGTAATCCCACAAACGATATTGTTCATTCATGCATAGCGAGGAAAGATAAATACCCATATTTCAAATTACGCTAATTCTAGTTGGCATACGTCGCGGATGAGTGGAGAAAAACAATGGTTGCAGGTATTTATTGAACGCCCTCGTAGTAATGATAAAATCTACCAAAATGTGCTCTGAAAATAATTACCCATACCATTGAGTGAAATTGAATACAAAAATATAAGAAGAGCCCATTAGACCTGTTTTAGAGTAAAATGGAGAAAAACTGTTTATAATCCTTTTAACCTTTTCTGCGATGGGTATGGGGTTTTACGCTGATTTCATCAGCATGATATTTTGTAGATCTGAAAGTAGATATTTTTCACTCTCAAATGTTGATATTTTTGCCAAAATTTACCTTTATTTAGCCAAATTTTATGGGAATTCAGCACTATATTTTAAAATATGTTTAATATATAAAAACAACTTATATAGTCCGTTCAGGCGCAATAGAGCCAAGGGTTCAATCCATTGTACTAACATGAAATGACCCCCCCCCCCCCCCCCCCCCCCCCCCCCCCCAAGAGAATGACCCGCTCATGTTTAAAGTAAAGAGTGTAGATATATTTTTTGGTTTAAACAATTGTAATATTGCCAGATAAGATCACCCTATATTTAAAATATAACAACAATTTATATAGTCCGTTCAGGCGCATTAGAGCCAAGGGGTCAATCCATTGCAGCTGTACTAAAATGAAATGACCCCTGCAATAGAATGACCCTCTTGTGTCTAAAGTATAGAGTGTTGATATATTTTTGATTTAAACACTTAAAAACAATTGTTATATTACCAGAATAGATCACCCTTTATGTTTAAAGTATAAAAACAACTTATATAGCCCGTTCAGGCGTATTAGAGCCAAAGAGTCGTTTTATTTTAGCTGTACTAAAATAAAACGACACCCATAATAGAATGACCCTCTCATGTATAAAGTATAGAGTGTAGATATATTTTTGGTTTAAGCAATTGTTATATTACCAAAATAGGTCACCCTTTATGTTTACAGTATAAAAACAACTGATATATATAGTCCGTTCAGGCGTGTATTATAGCCAAGGAGTCGTTTTGTTTTAGCTGTACTAAAATAAAACGACACCCATAATAGAATGACCCTCTCATGTATAAAGTATAGAGTGTAGATATATTTTGGTTTAAGCAATTGTTATATTATCAGAATAGATCACCCTTTATGTTTAAAGTATAAAAACAACTTATAAAGTCCGTTCAGGCGTATTAGAGCCAAGGAGTCGTTTTATTTTAGCTGTACTAAAATAAAACGACACCCATAATAGAATGACCCTCTCATGTATAAAGTATGGAGTGTAGATATATTTTTGGTTTAAGCAATTGTTATATTATCAGAATAGATCACCCTTTATGTTTAAAGTATAAAAACAACTTATATAGTCCGTTCAGGCGTATTAGAGCCAAGGAGTCGTTTTATTTTAGCTGTACTAAAATAAAACGACACCCATAATATAATGACCCTCTCATGTATAAAGTATAGAGTGTAGATATATTTTTGTTTTAAGCAATTGTTATATTACCAGAATAGATCACCCTTTATGTTTACAGTTTTAAAACAACTTAGTCCGTTCAGGCGTGTATTATAGCCAAGGAGTCGTTTTATTTTAGCTGTACTAAACTAAAACGACACCCATAATAGAATGACCCTCTCATGTATAAAGTATAGAGTGTAGATATATTTTTGGTTTAAGCAATTGTTATATTATCAGAATAGATCACCCTTTATGTTTAAAGTATAAAAACAACTTATATAGCCCGTTCAGGCGTATTAGAGCCAAAGAGTCGTTTTATTTTCGCTGTACCAAAATAAAACGACACCCATAATAGAATGACCCTCTCATGTATAAGGTATAGAGTGTAGATATATTTTTGGTTTAAACAATTGTTATATTACCAGAATAGATCACCCTTTATGTTTAAAGTATAAAAACAACTTATGTAGTCCGTTCAGGCGCATTAGAGCCAAGGAGTCGTTTTATTTTAGCTGTCCTAAAATAAAACGACACCCATAATAGAATGACCCTCTCATGTATAAAGTATAGAGTGTCGATATATTTTTGGTTTAAACAATTGTTATATTACTAGAATAGATCACCCTTTATGTTTAAAGTATAAAAACAACTTATATAGTCCGTTCAGGCGTATTAGAGCCAATGAGTCGTTTTATTTTAGCTGTACTAAAATAAAACGACACCCATAATAGAATGACCCTCTCATGTATAAAGTATAGAGTGTAGATATATTTTTTGGTTTAAGAGCAATTGTTATATTACCAGAATAGATCACCCTTTATGTTTACAGTATAAAAACAACTTATGTAGTCCGTTCAGGCGTGTATTATAGCCAAGGAGTCGTTTTATTTTAGCTGTACTAAACTAAAACGACACCCATAATAGAATGACCCTCTCATGTATCAAGTATAGAGTGTAGATATATTTTTGGTTTAAGCAATTGACCCTTTATGTTTAAAGTATAAAAACAACTTGCCGCGTTACGGACAAGATCGGATCGACTGTCGTTTGTCTGAATAATTTTAGAAGCCTGGTCAAGGCCAATTGAAATACTGTTTCAAAAGGTTCGGAGTGACATTTAAAGGTAATTATATCTTTATTACCTTTATTCAAAACAAGTGGTCGCAACCAATATCAACGCATATCGAGGATTGTGCATTTAGTTATTTTATAAGATATTATTCATGTCGTATCCAAGTAATAATCTGGGTAATAATAATAATCATATTCTTTGTTTGTTCATTATCATATCTGTTTGCATCAAAGTAAAAATGCAAATGAAAATAATTATAAAGGAGTCCTAAATAAAGAAATAAAAATTATTAAATATTTTGCAATTCTCGGTTATTTTGGAATTCTGAACTCAAAATTTATTTTAATTGATCTAACACTTCATTATATAACTTTTATATAAAAATTGAAATGTGTGTATTTATATTGTTTATACATTTTTGGTAGATAGGACATAGTTTTTATATTTAGTTATTCATTTGTTTCCCGTATGCCACCTATGCATTTTTGTTGCATCTAAGCATAATTATATTAGTTTTGTTTGTCTGTTGTTGTGGGTTTTTAATGTTTGGGGTTTTTTTCAGTTGAAGATCCTAGAACAAAAATCTTAAATGCTATTTAAAACCAATTCTTATATAGTGGGTGTGGTTTGAGATGTCAGCAGGCAATTTGATTGGTTTTTGGCCGATTTTCAGCCGACACGCCCATGCAGTATGAGACAATGGTGCATAGTTTGGGGCGGGGTTTAATTCATTCGAAAAATAATACCTTCAGCGCGTATGATCAACGCGTCATCGCGTTAGCGTGCCCTACACAAAGTCGCCGCCGTATGCGTTGTGGGTATAACGCAGCGATGACAGATGCGTGTGTGCTAAAGAACGCGATTAATTTGAAGCAGGATGTTGGAAAACAGCTCGCTGGATTCGCCGATTTTATAAAGGGGGACATTTGTTGTTGTTTGTTTAAAATAAATCTAACAAACTGCGTTATTTTATGATAAAAGATCAAAATAACCAATAAACTAAATAAGAATGAGAATAAAACATAGTTCTTAGCTGTTTTGCTATAGACGATGGTCTTATATGTATAGGCTGTACCATATTTGTGTCGTCGTGTATGGCCGCCTGCGGCGACCATACACGACTCCAAATATGGTACAGCCTATACATTATAAGACCATCGTCTATAGCAAAACAGCTAAGAACTATGTTTTATTCTCTAAATAATGTCAAGACTGACAATTGTTTAAAGAGGTGAACTTGTCTTTAAGATAATTAAAAGAAAAAATCAACGTCCATACAAATTACTTGATGTGGCAAATCCATAGTGCTAAAATCACAACTGATAAATAAACAATTTAAAACAATTATTTTTCACATCGCAGTTTCAGGCAACATTGGACATTTTAATAGATAAAACACATCAATTGTCTGTAAATATGTCATTAACTCTCGATCTTGAAATAGTAAAATTTGTCGTTTAGTTTTAAGATAAGTAACGGTAAATAATTACTGTGATATGGATGTTATATCTGAAGACGATAGAGCAATATGGGTGCTATCTACTGAAGAAAGCAATGTATTATGGGTGCTATCTGCTGACGAAAGCAATGGGTGCTATGGGTGCTATCTACTCAAGAAAGCAATGTAATATGGATGCTATCTGCTGAAGAAAGCAATGTAATATGGATGCTATCTGATGAAGAAAGCAATGTAATCCCTACACTGTAAATCTAGCTAAATCGGTTGTGTTAAGGGGGGTGTGGACTCTCAGGTACAGCCTCCGTAAAACTGCCGTAACTTCTTCAATATTCATTTAATCTTTATAAACGTATACAGTTTTTTGCAGAAAAGGGTTCAATGAATCCAACCATGATAATGAAATTGACCATTTTGGAATTTTTTTATAAAAAAACACCTTTTTTGACCCATTTTAGGTTTGGAAACCATTTTAGGTTTGGACCCATTTTAGTTTTGGAAACCTCAGACCAACAGGTGCCACATGAAAATCACCATTTTTTTTTGGGGGGGGGGGGAGGGGGGGGGGGGGGGGGTAGGGTCAAAAAAATTCGCACGGTCACAAAATTTCGCACAGTCAAAAATTTCGCACGGTCACAACATTTCGCACGGTCACAAAATTTCGCACGGTCACAAAATTTCGCACAGTCAAAACATTTCGCTCGGTCACAAAATTTCGCGTAACCGGCCCTGAGAGGCCCAGAAACAAGCGGCCCATGTGGCGATCGCCAATTTCAAAAGGGTGGGAGGGTAACAAGGGTACCTGCTTTCGGACGACCAAAACTAACTCTTTTAAAACCACCGATTGTAAAATGCTATAATAGAAGTTCAAACTAGAAAATCTAAAATAAATAGCATTCCAAAACAGAAAACTTTGATGAAGATGATTTAAAAGAAAATCAACTGAAGGCAACGTGTCCGACAAAATCTTTGTCGTGGCAAAACTTATTAGATGATGTGTTGTTAAAACAAACAACATTGAATTTCTAAACTTGAAATTCCTATTTTTTGTCTTATCTCACAAAATATATTTGATTCTATGTCACACGGTAAAAGCTTCCGAATGAAACACGATAAA